>PVLA01005414.1:0-147187 GCA_004027455.1 Hydrochoerus hydrochaeris | reverse complement strand
AAGAAGAAGAAGAAGAAGAAGAAGAAGGAGAAGATTGTAAATTTTAAGCCCAGTCTGGAAACTTGGAAATTTAGCAAGACCTTGTCTCACAATAAAAAATAGCAATTTAACACAACCCTGTCTCAAAATAAAAAAAAATCTTTAAAGTATCGTATAATAAATTAAAATTTTAAAAATTAATAAATAAAAAAGGCTAAGGATATAGCTTAATTATAGAGTACCACTGGTTCAATTCCTAGTACCAGAAAATTTTAAAAACTCAAAAAGTATTACCAGATATATGGTGAAATGTACACATTTTAAGGATTCCTTCCTGTACAACCAAACTGCTTGCACTTCTCCTAAGACAACCAGGGTTAGTGCTCTGTGATCAGTGCACTCAAAGGTGGGTTGTGCCACAGATGTTAGCCAAAAAATGGTAACATTATCCCCCTCATACACAAATAATAGCATACTGTACACTTTGTTCTTACTGTACTTGTTAATTTTGCTTCCTGGTGTATCTTATACATTGTTCTATCTTATATATCACTGTATAGTACTCCATACTTACCTAACCTACCCTTTATTAATAGAAACTTAGGTTGTTTCCAAGCTTCTGGTTTTACAAATAATGCTTCGACAAATAGCCACATGAATACACCGTATATCATATATGTATTTGATATATATATATATAAATAGATATAGATATAAATACATACATCTGCAGGGTAGATTCTGGATATGTGTAGGATAAATTTCCAGAAAAAGATCTGATGGCCCAAAGAGTGTAAGTAATAATAATTCTGATGATGATTTGTAAATTTTTCCCTAATAGAAGGTTGTACCATTTTATACACAAACAATATATCTGCTTTTTTTTTTTTTTTACAATTACAAACAGACCAAAGGTTCAGCTAGCTTAGACATACTGAATGTCATTTCCTTTTTTTCAATGATAAGCTCCATGCAAGAGGAGATCTCAGAAAGATTTTCTTTTTGTCTCCATGGTAACATGTACCTACTTAGAAGCCTCAAATGATTGTTCCTAGGTTACAACAGTAAAAACACTGGATTAAAACATTCTGCCCACTTGCTGTTTTAAATAGGAAAGAGATCAGAAAAATCTGCATGGAAAAATAGTGGTCTAGACTCTGCTACAGGTGCTTGCAGATTATTCAATTTAGGCATTTCGTAGTGTGCATTTGAGAGATATTTTTCTGCTTGCTGAAGTGCTCTTTAATTTTGACTTTGGAGAAAGAGACTCAATTTCTTTTCCTTGCTGATGGAATAAGGGCGGAGTGTAAGGTGTAAGGAGGAAGTAATGTGGTTATGAGTTTGCCTCTACAGTTTCTCTCTTTCTTTCTCTCTAATATAAGGTGTCTCTATGCAGTTCAGGATGGCCTTGAGCTCACTTTGTAGCCCAGGCTGATCTTGAACTCGCAAATATCCTCCTGTCTCAGCTACCAATGCTGGTGATACAGGGGAAAGAAACTCCCAACCTACTAGATGTCTGATACAAGTTCATGTTGTCTAAAACTGAAGAATGAGTTTTGGGACCAATGGAGGTTAACAACAGAATATATGTATGGAGAGAAAGAAAACTCCTGTGTAAGAGAAAGACAAAAGGGATCCTGAGTGGATTGCAAAGTATTCTGCCTTTTCCGGGGATTTTTATAGAGCAAAACCACGAGGTGAGGTGGGTCCATGTGGGGAGAAAAGGAAACCAGCAAGGCAGGTGGGCATGAGGTAGGACAGAACTATGGTCAACCAATAAGATTGCAAATGTAATTGTTCAGGTAAGATTGATTAAATTGGGATCCAATGGAGAAGCAAGTCAGGTAGCAAATGGAAATGAATACAGATTAGGGTCTTTTCCTGTAGGGGGTTGGGTTAGTGGTTCCTTCTGGCTTCCTCAAGGTGAATACCTTTTTAGAATATCAACCCCTGATGCTTATACTTAGGGTGTGGTTGCATTTGTCTTGCCTTTGAAGCAGAAGTGTGTGTTTCCTTCAAGACTGCACGATATCTGGTCTTCTGCACTGGCTCCTTCGAGGGCACAACCCTGCCTGATTGCCTATAAAATTTCTATGTAATTCAGCTGCCTGTTACACTGGGCCACCATGCCCAGTCTAAAGTCTATTTTTCAAATAGAGAAATTTTGCTGTTTTCTGGTATAGCCTTTGGTGACTTAAATACATTCAAATATATTTTTGATGCTAAGATTTTAATTGTTGTAAACTATTTTGCAGAGAAGACAAAAAAAGTGTCTACTTGTCCAATTTTCTTTTTTGTTTTGGTAGCAATCAGAAAAGAGTCTGGCCTAGCAGTTGGAAAATCTCACAGGGCAGAACTCAGTGCACACAATCCTTGGTGCATTATTGGAAAATATCCCTCTAAGGTATTCTGTTTTCAAAATATCAGAGATATGTCCATGTGCGTTCCTGTCACTTGGGGTCCATTTGCAGACAGGATTCCAGTTGCTGGGCTGAAAGGCTCATATGCAGATGGACTGCAGAGGACCACCTGGATGACTCACCTGGATGACTCACCTGGAACAAAGAGCAGTTACCTTGACTTTGGCTAACCCTAGCCCTATCTCCTTGTACTGATATGGACAGAACTGACTATAGGCCAATTCCTTTTCCCTTCAACTGGCTTTAAGTTATGTAAATAGGGCTGACTGAGGTGCTGATGTGTAATCTTTGAAGTTAGGCCACAGTTGCTATTCCCTACCCGCCTTCCCTATCACCCCCCCCAAAAAAAAAACATGGTTGAGTCAGGCAGGATGAAGAACCATTGCTCTAGGGCCCTCAGCTGGAATGAGCCTGGAGATCAGAGGCTGTAACTTCCCAGAGCAGAAAAGTTTACATATCAGAACTGAAGCACCTGCCCCAAAATATTAGATGCTATCTCAATTGTGTTATGCAGATTGGTCTTTCTGCATATCCTTCTCTCTGCATATTGCAAAGGTGCTTTTAGGCCTACCTAACCCAGCTAGCAACCCTCAAGTATTTCTGACATTCTCACAGTCACTCATCCTCGAGCCACTCTCTTCTTCAAGAATTAATAAAATTCAGGTTGGGCCCTGGGCCAGGTCTTTGTTCTGATAAACCACAATCTTGGTTGGACTTGGGACTCCTTTGCCTCCCATAACTATAAATACCTTTGTGTCTTTATTCCCGCTGTGGGTTGCACTGAAAGTGGTAGGTTGAAATTAATTTTCCATAGGATTACAAATATAAACTTCCCGGACCAAGACAAGGGCTGGGAAGGACTCTCTATAATGGATGACCCGCTACAGGTGGGCAAAACAGTAAGAACATATTTAAAAAAGAAAAACTTTGCCCTTAGTGACAAAGTTCTCTAATCCCAGCTACTCTGGTGACTGACGTAGGAAGGACCAAATTCAAAGTTGCCTGGCAACCTGGTGAGATTGTTCAAAATTTGAAAATAAATAAATATATATTTATGTTATATACTGTTCATATATATATATATATATATATATATATATAAAGCTCAGTACTCCCCAAGTTCAATCCCCAGTACCAAAAAAGAAAGTTTTTAAAGATTAAAAAAAAAAACTCTATCAGTTTTCCTAGAATCACTTTTTACAATGTTGATTCAAACTCAGATTCAGCATTCATTGAGGTCTGATTTAGCTGATTCAGTGTTATAATGCTTTTTTGTAATGCTTTTGACAGTGTAAGCTTTTATTATTGCTGCATCTTTACTGCACAAAGTTATTCGAATTGTGGCTAACTTGTAATTTCAGTTAAAAGAGAAAGGAAAATAAAAGCAAAACTAACCTATTTTGTGATAACAACTAAAATCAGTTATTTGCCACACTTAAGAATAAAAACTTGATTGATGTTATAAATATTTTGCTATTCTTCTGTTTTAACATCATAAATATAGCTATTGAAACATTTTCTGATTGCAAATACTGTAGTCAATACAGCCTTATCTACCTTTTTAAGGTCCTCTCCAGACACAAATGTAGAGTTGAAATGTGAGCTACAGTAAACAAGTTGCAATTACTGTATTTATATCAATAATTGTCCTCTTTAAAAAGGTAGCAATAGAGGGCCAGGGATTTAGCTCAGCAGCATAGGTGCCTGCCTGGAAAGCTCAAGGTCGTGAGTTTGATTCCTGGTACCAAAAAAAAAAAAAAAGTTAGCAATAAAAACTCAGCAAATAGGTCTTTATTGTTGCTTGGGACAAAAGAGAATTACAGTGGTTGATCCAACATAGCAAAACAATTGTAAAGTGTAACTTTGATATATGTCCTGAATCTAATAATTCCATCCCCAAGGTGTGGTAATTAACGATAAAATGCTCCTCTGTGTATCTTTTCTTGATCAACAAGTAGTAAGTTTAGTTTAGTATAAAAATGAAAACATCTGCATTTATGTCTCTAGTAACTTTTTAGTCCACTTTCTTTTTTTTTTTTTTTTGGTACCAGGGATCAAACTCACAGCCTCGTGCTTGCCAGGCAAGCGCTTAAGCCACTGAACTAAATCCCCGGTCCTCTTGTAACTTTTTAAAAAATAAGAGAAGTCAATTTGGTCAGAGAATTAAGACTCCTTGTTTACATCTGTTTTATATATTTCTTAGGAAAATGCAAGTAGTTTTAAATGGCCATTGGCTCTATTAGGAATATTATCAGGGCTGCAGAATGGAGCTGGATCAAAGAAAAATAAAAGTTGATGGAATTACAGTCCCCATCCTACCCCATCCAATTGCATACACACTACTGATCAGACAAATAAAGACCTCCAGCATGGGTAAATTTAGTGCTTAATAAAAAATCCTAACTGGGTGTGGTGACATGTGCCTGTAATCCTGGGTACTCAGGAGGCTGAAGCAAGAGAATAGCAACTTTGAGACCAATGTGTGGGTAACAAAGTGAGACCCTGTCTCAAAAAAAAAAAAAAATTCCTTACAAATACTAATGTTTACTTATAATTATTTTGTACCCTGGGATCTGTATGATTATTTTTTCTAAGCCACTTCTCAAATTTGAAAAGTAGAGATATAAACAAAACACAATGAGAGGTCTTTTTTTTTTTTTAATTACTAGATATATTCACCACAAGTATTCAGATAGCACAGTGGATGAACTTTGGGGCCAATTAAACCTTAACCCATGTTCTGCCAAGTCAATTTAATGTCAGTTTCTCATATTTAAAATAGAAATAACAGGGCAAAGGATGTTGCTCAGCAGGAGAGTGCTTGCATTGTGTATGTGAGGCCCCGAGTCCAATCTGTATGTAATACTGCAAAGAAAATGGGAGGGAGGGAAATGGAAAAAAAATTAAAGGAAACGTTAGAAATTTGTTGTCAGAGGCTAAAAACTTACACTAACATCAATCAAGCATTTACAAAACTTTAATTTCAGGTAGACGTGGTAGATATCTGTACTTTGGGAGGGTGAGACAGGAGGACTGCAAGTTGAAACCCAGCCTGGGTAATTTAACCACTTGGTAAGAGCCTGTCTTAAAATTTTAAGACAATAATATAAAAGGGTTTGGAATGTAGCTCAATGTGAAGGCCCTGCAATCAACACTAAATAAATGAATAAACAAACAAGTAAAGAAATAGCTTTACTTCACACTCAAAAGTGTATTGATGCAATTGATGAGAACCACATATCATGTAGAAGATGTTTCATATTTGCTTAGTTATTGGTGCCAGATGGAGGGAGGCTAAATGAACAAGAGTATTTATCAATCATTTTCTAATGTGGAGAGAAAAATACAACTGGACTGAGAAAGTTCAACACAACTGGACATGGTGGCTCAGGCCTGTAATCTCAAAACTCAGGATCCTTCTTAGTAGAAGGATCACAAATTTAAGGCCAGCCTGGACTACACTGGGAGTGTAAGCCTGGGCTGGATTACATAGTGAGAACTGGTATTGGGAGACCACAAATTCACAATGGCTAATTTTGCATCCTTAAGGGATAAATGGAGGTTTAGGATTGTGTCTTTGAAACTTCCCATTAACTCTTAGAATGGGCCATCCTCTCCCATTCACTAAAACTACTAAAATGAGAAAGAACATTCCAGAGCACATTCTTTAGCATAAAACCATCTCCACCCTCTTGAGTCACCCCAGGATTATCCATTTCCTGCATTATCATGGGCCTCTGAATCTTCTACCAACCTGGAGTCTTCTGCTAACCCCTCCTATCCTTGTTTATGCCCATTGAATTTTACACAGCCAATAAATAATGGCTGGTTTGGAGTATCTGGGTCTTTGCCTTTCCTGAGGCATTGACCTCCCAGCCCTCCATCATGCATTACTGAATTTTTTTTGTCTTTTTTTTTTTTTTTTTGGCACCAGGGATTGAATTCACAATCTTGTGCTTGCCAGGCAGGCACCATGCATTATTAAATTTGTCTCTGTTTCTTATTTTACCTCTCACTGTACCCCATCACACAGGCAGTTGGGGATCTTGGCCAGGTCCCCAATAAAGAAGTCTCAAAAAAAGAAGGAAGAGGAGTAAGAAGAAGAGGAGAAAGAAGAGAAGGAAGAGGGAGAAAGAGAGCAAATGAAGTAAATTCAGTATAAAGAGTACTGACTAACGAGATGGCATAATGAGGGATTGACTAGCACTGTACAAGGTAAGGGCTACAAAGAATACATGAATGGTAGTTTACAGAACAGCCAGCATCCACAGAAATGAGATAAGGAAGAGAAACTCACTGGAAATAGCACAACCTCAGTTCATTGGATGGTAGAGAAGTTTGCAGAGGCAGCACACTGGTGAAAGGTAGTAAAATTCACTCCTGGGAGTGGTGGAGGACACTGTTCATGGAGAAATACCTGGCTGGTAGTGCCAGATGCTAATGTTCACTGGGTACAGCCCATGACCGCAGCAGCCAGCAAGAACACACTGAACCCAAAAAGTGAGACTCCTTTATCCTCCAGCATCTCCCAAACATCATCTACTGACAAAGCTTTATAACAGGCCAACAGCAAAGCAGAATGTCCAGCTTTATTTCATAGACTAGCCAGTGAAAGGCCAATTTGGTATCCAGAGACAATGAATTAGGAATTAGCATAAAGTAGTTATGGGATTTTCTTAAATTCTAATCTTGAAAAACTATCATCCATTAGCTTTATTCTGCTATACTTAAGTTTAGTCAGAGAAGGAAGAAGCCATGTAGTAGACAGGAAGTTCCTCAAATTGTATAGGAGACCACTTAAAAATTGAAAAGAAGGGGTTGAATGTCTTATTAGTAAAAGAGGTTTTTATTTACTTTTTTTTGGGTCTAAATTATTGAAGATAGTAATTTGGTAGTCTCTTTCTTAGATCTGAGGGATCTCATGGAAATATATGATCTAGGATCAAGTATTAAAGCAATTGTTTAAATTTTTAAAAATGATTACAGTAAAAGACATATTGCTATTAATTCCTCTCAAATACTTCCCGTTACTTTAAACATGCTTAAATCCCATCATTCTTACTCCTTTCCAAAGTAGTTCTAGAAGTCTTCTTCTGTGAGTGTCTTTAGTTATGCATTCACAGTTGCCTCTACTTCCTGAATGTATTTAAGACGTTTACTTTTCACGGTCATTTTGACTTTGAGTAAGAGCCAGAAGTCACATAGTGTCAGGTACAGTGACAAAAGTGGATAAGAACACACCTTCATGTTTTTTGCAGCCTTCCTTTCCACTGGATAGTGCTTAACAGCAGCATTCACTGTACTTTGGATCACAACTGGTAAAGATACTCAGGAAAGAGTGCTTCCAGAACTCCTTCTGAAAGTGGTAAGAACAATAGGATAGGTACATTCAATATCAAATAATTTTTGAGGGCATAGGGTTATTGATGGCAATATGTCTCTTACTGCAACAAATTTAAATTTAAGCATTCACTGTATATATTTTTTATCTCACTTTCAAATTACTAGGTGAATTCAGCTCTATACATACAGGTGCAATCCTATCTAAACTTACTTTTTGAGTCATAGTGTTGCTTTGTGTGCAGGTTGGCCTGGAAATAACTGTTAGTCCAGGCTGGCCTCCTATGTACAATTCTCCTGCCTTAGTCTCCAGAATGCTGGGATTACAGGGATGTGCCACCATGCCTGGCTTAAATTTTAATTTTATAAAAACATATTAAAGGCTATATGAAAAAGATGATCGGATATTTCTTTCTTTTTTATATGGGAATCTTTTTATTGGTATAGGAGGCTTTATAGGTGGTAGTTAAGCATATCAAAAAACAAGTATGACATGTTATATTGAGATGAATTTAAACATTTAACAAGGAAGATGATATGGGCTAAGCTACTAAAGAGCAAAACTCACCAACTTTTTTCTCTTTTTGGTTTAATCTTTTCATACCTTTATGAAGGAAGAGATGGATGCTGTTACATGTGACAGACAGTGGAGGATAGTATCGTATGAGTCAGAGTCCATTCAGGGATGGGGGCAAAATAGGTTATTATTGTTGTTGCCATTGTACTGGGCAGTGAACCCAGGACATTTGCACTGAGCTACATCCCTAGCCTATTATTAATTATTATTTAATTAATGTTTGAGACAATGTCTTACTAAATTACCTAGGCTGCACTCAAACCTTCAATCCTCCTGCCTCAGTATCCTGAATAGTGAGATTACAGGCAGGTACCACCATCTGCAGCTAAAAAATAGTGCTTTTGTTTTTAAACAGGAGAAATTTCCTATAGAGAACTGGTTATTTAAGTGCTGTGAGACTGAAAGAAGAAAATGGCACATTGGCATAGCCCAGAGACAACAACCATCCGGGGGAATGAGGAAATAACAGAAGATATTAGGATTAGCTCTCACCTTGGAGAAAGCCCTCTTCGACCTGGGGGTCAGGCCTCTGAGAAGAACTTGCTGCCTGGCTTCCTCTGAGGGCAATGAGGAGATTTATTCTGCAGTTATTAAAAAAGAAAGGTTGGGACAACACAATCAGGAGCCATAAGAGGCTGAGGAAGAGATCGCTTGTCCTCTCCTCCTGCCTCCTAATCTATCCTTCAGTGCCTCCTAGGTGCAGAATTTAACTAATTACTCACTGGCAAAGAACTCTGGGGAGTGTAACCACCACACTTCCAGTCCTAGCACCACAAAGCAGCTGTAAAGCAGTGTTGAGATGCAGCAGGCTAAGAATACACCAGGTAAGCTAAGAAGCAAACATTACAGATTTTTTCTGCCCTTTGGGTTTTTTCTCTCCATATCAGCAACATTCTTACCACGCTGTGAGGGGCCAGGCCTCTCCTGATCCTTGACAAGGGCTAGCTTCTGAGAGGACAGTGTGTGTGTGTGAGGAATAGCTGGCTGGCGGTAGCATAAATGTTCTGGACTCAGCCGATAACCTGCAGATGAGCTGGGTGCAAGCCAGGCTGCCAGCAAGGAAGTCAAGGGGTGCAGAAGTCTGTAGTTTACCTTCATGAAGTCTTCAGAGCCACCCTTCTTTCGTTCTTTCACCCAGCTCTTCTTGAGCAGTAAGCTCTTTCTATTTTATATCTTATGCCCAAAGTACCATTGAATTCCTTGAGTTTTCTAAACTATACCCTTGCTGATTGATGGTCACGCTAATTAAATACCTGCTCTTGGTTTTTTTGTTTGTTTTCAAGATGGAGGGTTTAGCTCAGTCTTTACATTGAGCTATCTCTAACTCAATTGACCTATTTATTTCTTTGTTTTTGAGACAGGACCTCACCAAGATGCCAAATTGCTCAGGTCAGCCTCAAAACTCATGATCCTCTTTCATGGAGCCTCCTGGAGTGCTGGGATTATGGGAAGGCACCACCACACCCAGCTAAATCAGGTTTCATTTTGTTTTAAACAGGGACAACACAACACATATAGTCCATGCTGGCCTTGAACTGTGTCGCCAAGGTTGACCTCAGACTCTAACTTCTCCCGACTCAGCCTCCTCTCAAGTGCATTCTAGTACTTCCAGGCATGTTCCAGGATGCCTGCCCCATCATTCTGAATCACATGTGAGACGCATTATGTTCATTATGTTCTCTGTAATGGCAACAGAATTTCCTTCTTCCTTTGAATATGTTTATTGTGAAGAACTGAAAAGAAAACACTGAAACAAGTAGAAAACTCAGATCCTATGACATTTTTCTGGTTCTACTGCTATTGTGTTTTATTTTCTTGATGCTGTGTTGTCCATTTTTATATCCAGGATTATTTACGGAAAAAGCTTTACAAAAATAGGTAATTAGTGACAGAGTTTTGCCCTAGAATAAATTACAGCACTTTATGGCAGTGGTTCAACATGGTAGAAGGCCAAATCAGGGATGCTTACCCTGTTGCCACTTCCTCCTCCATCCCTGGTTATAACTTCTTCCCTTTCCCCCTGCTCAGGAAGAAAATTCCCATCAGCTACTTGTGTGTCATCAATGCCCGCCCCAAGCACCACATCTGGTCAAAGGTCCGGTATCAGGTTTGAGGATAAGGCCAAATGATGCCGGTTATGGGGTCCTCTCTACATGCTTTACATAAAAAGGCCACTTTTACTTTTTCTTATATTCTGCTTCACTATTGCGCCAAAAAACTCTAACAATTAGGGGTCTGAATATATTATTTGTAAAGTTGTGAGTATTTATCTAGAAGATAATACTAGATAAGCTGAAAGTATTACCATCAGTCTAAACATGTTAACTGTTTTTGCTAATTGAAGAAAATGAAACCAACACTAATTGAATTATTTAGAAACAGTAGATTTTGGTACAAAAATATTATTTACTTTATAAAATTTCACATTGTAGATCTGAAGACAAATAACATATATTCAAGTTTGGCTTCTTATTTAAAATACTAATTCCATTTTATTTATTTTTTATAATAGTTTTAGCAGGGAATAATTTATATTCTATAAAATTAACTTTTTAGTTTTATTTTTAAGAGGATAAAACCAAGGAAAATAGAACATAATAAAACCAGTCAAAATAAACTAGTATAAGTGACACAGGACTTTAAAACCTTGTAAAATCAGCAAATAGTTACCATAATGCCTTTTGTTGTCTTCAAAATAGCTGCAGGTACTTCAGACATAGTAAAAATTAAACAGAATAAATAGAGTAGAACAATAAAAACAAAGCAATGAATGTAATAAAGGACTTCAAAATACAATAGTAATAGCAAATCCAAAATGGCTACCATAATATGCCTTGCTATCTCTTAAATAGCTGCTCCTGTCATCAGATTTAACATAATCAAACAAAACAAAAGAGAATAAAACCCAACCCAAGAAAACAATGAAAATGATATGGCTTCCAGGCAGGGATCACTTCCCAGTGAGGCCTGGTTCTCCCGTTCACTGTCTGCAAAAAAACGCAAATTCACTTTTTTTAAAGTGCACAACTTTAGAGTTTTAGTACATTCATAGCACTATGCAAGCATTACTATTATCTAATTTTAGAACAGTTTTATCTCTCCTCAAAAAGCCTACCAATTACATAACAACCACTTCATTCCTCCCACTTCCCAAGCCTCCCTACTTTCTGTCTATGAAATGCCTATTCTAGACATTTGTCATTACTCTTATTACTATTATGTGATATGTGTATTAAACCCAGAGGTGCTCTACCACTGAAGTATACTCCCAGCCTCTTTTGTTTTATTTTGAGTCAGAGACTAAGTTGCTCAGCCTGGGCTCCAACTTTCAATCCTCTTGCTTCAGCCTCCCATAGTGCTGGGATTTCAGGTTTGTGCTACCAGATGCAGTTGAATACTCATATTATGAAGGGACTCATACATGTGTTCTTTTCTGCCAGGCTCATTCCATTAGCATAGTGTTTGACCCATTCTATGATGCCTGCTAGTACTTTTATTTTTCATTGCTAGTAACATTTTATATTTTGGATATATTATATTTTGTTTATCTATTAGTTGATAAAGAGTTGGGCTTTTTTCACTATTTTTTTAATAGCCCCAAACTGAAAACTCAAATATCCATTAGCAAAATATTTTCATTATTTTGATTGTGGTGATGGTTTTGTAGGTGTATAATTGTATGGATTTATCAAATTGTATAGTTTAAATATGCACAGTATATTGTGTTAACTATATATTAAAACCATTAAAGTTTTACAGTTCTCTTAAGCATAGCATGTTCTATATCTATTAGGTTTAGTTTTTATGCCATATTTTTGTGTATTTTTTTATACCTTAATGTGTGGCTTTAATTTTAAAATATTGGTATAATTTGACTCTGAAATGCACCTACTACACACAAAAGCCCATATTCTAAGATTTGGTTCTCCGCCTCTAGTGCCATTAAGAGGTAGTTCCTTTAAGAAATGGGGCAATAAATAAATACATTAATAAAACCACGTAAGTGGGGTCTAGTGGAAGAGTTTAGATCGCTGGGGGCATAGCCTTGAAAGGGACCATGGGATGCTGGACTCCTCCTTCTTTTTCTTTGCTTCCCATAAGATGAGCCGCTTGTTCTGCCATGTGCTCCCTACCATGATGTGCTGAATTGCTACAACAGCAAAACTGAGGGGCCAATTAACCAGGGACTGAAAACTCTGAAAGCGTGAACTCAAATTTTCTCTTTATAAAGTAATTTTTTTCAGATTTTTATTAAGTAATGGGAAGCTTGCTGACCTAGTATTACATTTGACAAGATTTTGTTTTGTTTTGTTTTTCTGTAATAAATGATCTATTAAGTCATTCAATAAGTATCTCTTCCCCCAATTTCCTGTGTGCACTCAAGGCATTTTAACCAGGCTATTTCCTCAGTATCTTTATTTATTTTTTAAAATTTTGAGACAGGCTCTCATTAAATTGCCCAGTCTGGGCTCAAACTAGAGATCCTGTCTTAGTCTCTCAGATTACTGGAATTACAGGTCTATACCACCACACCGGGCACAGTACCTTCTATGTAAACCTGTTATTTGGTATTATAGCATTTGTCAGTAAGGTCTTTTTTTTTTTTTTTTTTCTTGAGACAGGGTCTCACTATATCGTTCAGTCTGTTCTTGAACTCACTATGAAGTCCAGGTAGGCCTCATAGCAATCCTCCTGCCTCAGCCACCTCAGTGCTAAGACAATAGGTGTGTGTCACTATGCCCAGTCAATCAGTAGTGCTTTAACAGGAAGAAGATTTTGTTTATAGGAATGATGTGTTTATGGGCTGGGAATATAGCACAGTGATAGAGTAATTAATTGCTTAATATGTATGAATCCCTGGTTCAATCTCTAGTATTGTAATCGCCTACCCCCACAGAGTACTTTTGGTGGAAATGCTTAGTGTGGAGAGATAAGTGTGGAATAGAGAACAGAGCTAAATAAAGCTTGAGTCCTAGGGGTGGAGGTGGGAAAGAAAAGGAATCAGCAAAGGAGATGTGATCAAGATATTCAGATGGTAAAGGGGAGTTTCGAAATGAAGTAATTGACATTATCAAATGTAGAACTGAAGGAGAGTGGATTAGTGATGGAGAAAGTAATTAAAATACTATTATTTTAGTGTTAAAAAGTTGATGTTTTGAAGTCCTTGGACACTTGAGATTTTTGTAATTAAGTCTTCTGCAATTTCCAACTTCTCAGAAAAGGAATATGTTTTGTTCAGCTGAGGAAAGGTCTAAATAAATTTTATTTGGAGCCAAATATGATTATCTGTTTAATAATGGAGGAAAATAAGGTAGAATACACAAAGTACCTATAGCAACAATGAAAATGGTTAATAAAACAAGTTTTACTCACAGACAGCTGGAGTGGTTCAAGGCCTGTAGGACCCAAGATAGTCAGGGACCTTGGTTCCTCCACACTTCATTGCTTTGTTCTCTCTTGGGGTACAGTCGTCGCATGATCAAAACTAGCTACCTAGGTTTAATCATGCTTTCAAAACAGTTCATGAATAGAAAAGAATAGAGAGTATTCAAGCTTCATCTTTAGCTCAAAGTTAAATTCATCAATTTTTGTTTCCTCTCACTGGCCTAAACATATTCAGATGGTCACATTTGATTCCAAAGTAGTTGGGAAAAATAATCCAAAAATTGATAGTGCTCAAACAAAATAAAATGAGGGATAATGATTTAGCACTTTCTAGTACATAGGATCTAAAATGGATCCTTGTCTGTGAAAGACTTTTTTTGGTAGTATTATACTGAATTTTAATAGAAAATGCAAGTGTTGCACAGCACTAATGTATTTAGGTTACTCAATTTTTATGAAAGATTTTATAAATTTAAAAAAATTTTAAATTTCACTTACAGGCTCTTTTCACTTTTAGGTAAAATAGCTTCTTTTACTTAGAATTCAACAGCTGGTAAATCCACAAATGATATTAAAATAGCAATTGTACTTGTGAATTACTGAAATGTATTCATTCTATGTTTACCTAGCAATGACCAATAAGGAAGTATCATATTACTTATGGCTGTGTGACTTATTGTTCCAAAATTTAGAAGCATAAAAGTTTTTTGTTAGCCTGGGGATGAAGCTCAGTTGTACTACGCTTGCCTAATATATGCAAAGCTGTGATTGTGATCTCTGAAAAAACTGGAAAAAAATTATTATCTCACGTAGTTTCAGGGGTTCCCAAAATTTCAGAGTTTAGCTAGGTGCTTTCCCATGAGTCCAGGTTTTGGCCAGGGCTTTAGTCAACTGAAGGCTTGACTGGATTGGAGGATTCACCTAAAAACAGATGCACAGATCTGTGGCTGGATGCTGCAGGTCCTTACCCGAAAGTTGTAGCTCTGCAAGAACCAGCTCGTGCCACACCGAGTTACCCATGGGAGAGGGGTATAAACTACAACTAAAATGCCAAAAAGTATCTCTTGTAAACTAAATTTGGAAGTGGCATTTCATCACTTTTGGTCACTCAAACAAAAGTTGGCACAAAGGTGAGAGACATTCTACAAGTGTGAGCACCAGTATGTGAGAATCATGGGGGCTGTCTTAGAGGCTGCCTACCACCCTATCTAGCCTTATATTGTGGGGGAAAAAATTCAAAACCTCCAAATAATCTACCAATCTCGCATTAAAAAAAAAAAAAACCATAAAAAAAAAGATGGTCCTGTGCTGGAGGTGTAGCTCAGAGATAATGTGCCTATTTAGCACATGCAAGGCCCTGGGATCAAATCCCAGCAAGAAAGAAAAAGAAAGAAAGAAAGAAAGAAAGAAAGAAAGAAAGAAAGAAAGAAAGAAGAAAGGAAGGAAGGAAAGAAGGAAGGAAGGAGGGAAGGAAGGAAGGAAGAAAGAGATAGAGAGAAAAGAAAGAAAGAAGAAAGAAAGAGAAAAAAGGAAGGAAGGAAGAGAAAGGAGAAAGAAAATAAGAAAATTCCTAGTTCCATCTACTTCAGTTATTAGTCCCAAAGTTTGTCAGAGAAGACAACGGACTTGAATGTTGACTGTGCACAAGAAACACAAAGTTTGTGAATATAATTTGCATAAACTTAATATTAGTAATTTCATTAGGGCCTCCAAAGCATTGACCTTTTTCAGGTTGTTTTTGATGAGAACAATAATTGTTTAAGAAGTTCTTCAGTTTTGTCAGGTGGAGATTGTTTCCTCACAATGAACATTTTCAACCTGCTGTGGTTTGGTTTCTTGAAAAGTTTCAGAAGTCAGTGTTAGCAAATCAAGATCCTTTGGAAGCGCTTAAGTTTCTGTAAGTTTGGGTTCAGCTTAAAGACACAGGATCCTCTCAGGTTGCTTGAACGGCAAGCTATATTTGGGGAACTGGCATACAGAGGGTCTGTCTTGGATTAGATTTCAAAATACCTAAAAGATTTCCTGATGCAGTCTGGGGGTCAGCTATGACAGGTGCATCCTTCTAATTTTGGAACTAGAAGCAGCTACTATAGAGTGAGGCTACCCTGTATTCATTCAGAAAGAAGTGAAGATAATTTTGCCACCATATCTATGGTAGAAAGGATCAGAAATGTGTCATTCTTCTATTAATTCTGATAAATCACATTTTTATAACAATTGCAGTGAATTTTGGTAGGACTTTATGTTCTTATAGTTAATGGTTTATTTAGAAATACATTGAAACTAGGCCCTAAATGCTAAGCTCTACACTAGAATATTAAAGATAATGATCATGTGCATTATTTTTTAAACAATTTTATTTAAAGAGAAAAAAAGGGTAGAAATATTACAGAATTATAAAAAGATAAACAGTAAGAAATCACTAGTTGATAAATTATATATTGTCCTTTTAGAAATAGTTGTTCAAGTTACAAAATTAAAGCATACAAAGTGGACATTCAGGCTGTGAGACTGCAAACAGGTCTGTTCAACAATCCAACAAGAACTTAGAAATATAGTTATCAATCCTACACACTTAAATATATATGTAGTTACATATTTTATAGCACTTCTATTTCCTTTCTTTTTTACAATAGCAATTACACATTTTAAAAAATTTTATTTAAAGAGAAAAAAAGCAAAGCCAAAAAAAAGGGTAGCAACAATACAGAATTCTAAAAGAAAAAAAGAAAAAAACCCACTGAGAAATCATTAGTTGATAAATTACATATTGTCATCTTGGATATAGTTGTTCATGTTACAAAATTAAAAGACATATAGTAGACATTCAAACAATGAGACTGAAAAGAGTTCTGCTCAACAATCCAACTAAATTCAGCAGTATGATCATCTATTTTACACACTCAAACATACATGAATTATATCCCTTAGAGCACTTTCTTTTCCTCTTTTACAATAGCAATTACTCATTTGATCATGTGCATTATTAAATTGTCAGTGAATTAAATATTTGTGATGGGAATTAAAGATCTCATAGTATTGGGGACTACAAATTCACAATGGTTAATTTTACCTACTTTTCTAAGGGATAAATGGAGGTTTGGGATTATGGTATCACTTTTTGAGACTTCCATTGATTTTTAGAATGGAACATTCTCTCCTACCAACTAAATATACTAAGACTATTAAAATGAAAATGAAGACTCCAGAGTCAGATCCTTTTTAGCATAAAATCGACTCCACCTTTTTGAGTCATCCCAGGATTATCCATTGCCTACAACATCATGGACCTCTGAATCTTTTGCTGATCTGGAATCTTCTGCTAACCCCTCCTTTATCCTTGTATACATCCACTGCATTTTTCTTTTTTCTTTTTCTTTTCTTTTTTGACTTTTTGAGACAGGGTCTGTCTATGCAGTTCGGACAGGCCTTGAGCTTACTTTGTAGCCCAGGCTGGTCTCGAACTCGCAACGATCCTCCTGCCTCAACCTCCCGAGTGCTGGAATTACAGGCCTGAGCCACTACGCCCAGCTTCCCACTGCATTTTATACAGCCAATAAATAGTGGCTGGTTTGGAGTATCTTCGTCTTTGCCTGTCCTTAGGCACTGACCTCCTAGCCTCACATCATGCGTTACTAAATTTGTCTCTGTTTCTTATTTTATCCTTTGGCCTACCTCTCATACAGGCAATTAGGGGTCCCCGATATTGTAGTACAAAAGATGCATTTAGTTTCCTTTTTTTTGGTACCGGGGATTGAATTTACCACAGCGCGCTTGCCAGCCAGGCGCTTATGCCGCTGAGCTAAACCTTGGTCCTCCTTTATGTATTTCAGAAATATTCTGGGGCTTTAAAAAGATGGCGATTTTACTTCATTTAAAACGCGTAAGTACATTTAAATGAATGTTGTTGAAAAGCTATCAATCACTAAGAAAATTATTGTGCAAAAAGTGGGCAAAATTTTTATCTGAAAAATTTTCTAAAAAATAATGCAATGTAATCTTGAATATTTCAAACCAGGGCTGATGAATTATGAAATGTGAATACCCTGGGTGATACAAGGTTTTATTATATATCTAAGAGATAGAGCAACGCCTGACATACTGCACACAGATTTCCTGCACATACACATTGAATTTGAGATCAAATTCAGAAATTCTTTCTTTAGGAACGTTAAAGTAAATATTAGGAGAGACCTGGGGTTGTTTTGGCATACTAGAAAGTCGGTTGTTTGTAAGACTGATGTTTACAATCTGCTTGGTGAGGACTGAATCCAGGACTTCACACATACTAGGCAAGCACTCTACCACTCAACCACATCTCCAGCTGTAGTTTGAAAAAAAAATTTTTTTTGGTGGATCTAAAAACCAAGTTTTGTTATAAGTAGTGGCAATGTTCCATAATTTTTTTAAAAAAGCAGAATAAAAAGTATATGCAATGTAAATGTATTCAAAAAAGAATTAGCCATAGGTTTAACCTGAAACTACTTTTCACAAAAGTGTTTCCTTTCTACAAGATGTAAAAAATTTAACATTGGACAAGGCAAATTTCCATTTAGCTCACAATGATGTTTGTATTTTTTAAAATGGTACAACTGGAGATAGAATATTTACAAAGAAATCAAATTTAGATGCTTCAAAGAAAGTGAAAATGTGACCAATTGCTTGCACTGAAAATACAGAAAAGTGTCTTCTCAGTTTTCAGTAATTTATGTTGGATTCTTACCATCTGGCCTGCCTTGCCCCCATTCCAAAGAATTTGACTACGCCTAAACCCCTGGCAATTCTCCACTTTTCTCTCTCTCCTCTACCACGGCGACCTCAAGACTGGAGTAGTTTTTCTGATTAATCACGTATTTACATAAGGACACCAGATGCTGTAGTATTTTAGCAAATTAAAATTCCAGTGTCCTAAAACATGTTGGGTAATTATCACACTCTAAAGCCTAAAATTTGACTTGGTCATTTTCCTACTCTAGAGGGGTAGGAGTTGAGCCTGAAGCTCTTTTGAACCCCATAGCAATGGCAGCACTTTTTATTAAATAATTACAAGATGATTTCTTTTAAAGGAGGGAAGAAAAATTCTAATTTCTTCTAACTGTGGCATCTTTTTGTGAGGGCTGAACAGATGCAATGACAGGGTGAAAAGAAAACATGTCTTTGGCACAAGCATCCTCTGGCCGCCGCGCGTGAGCCGTACTCCTCCTTTCTAATGGGAATCGGCGGCAGCCTACGGTTGATTCACGGTCAGCGTGTGTCGTCCGCACGGTATCCGCCGGGAGCTTAGGCCAATTAGTTTTATTTTCTGCTGAAGCCATTAAAGCCACCTCTGTGGAAACGCCCGGCGAGTAGGCGGGGGGAGGGGTCCAGACAGGTGCTCCCCATTTGGAAATACACAAAGGGCAGGCGTAGCGACCGCGGCGGTGTCCTTGGCAACTCTACGCACGCGGCCACGCGGCGCACAGGGGGCGCAGGTCGCCAGCGTTGGCTAGCGGAGCTCCTCGGCCTGGTCCCTGACACGGCGCCTGGGAAGCGCTAAACCGGCTCCCTGGGGCTGTAGGGAGTTGTAGTCCGCGCCTTTGCTAGGTCCTCCCTCGCGTAGGCCGGCCGAGGCGTCCCCGCCCGCCGCACGCTGACTTCCTGTCGCTGCCAAACTACATCTCCCGCCGTCCTCTCCGCGGTCGGGCCAAAAGCGAAAACAAATTCTGCGCTGCGAGGCTGCTGCCCTCCGCCGGGTGCCCCCACCCACCCACTCCAAGCTCCCCGCCCCTCCGGCGCCTCCGGCGAGGTGGGGAAACGAAAAGCCGCGGCTTTCTCTTTTGGTTTCCTGGGCTCCCGGCGTGGGCCGTGCGCGGGGACGTAGGCCTCGCTTCACCTTAGCCGGCCGGCGCCCAGCTCCTTTGTCGGGACCAGGAAACTTGTGGGGTCGGCGACCCCCGCGCCCGTGCCCTCGCCGGGCAGCGCGGCCGTCGGGAAGTGACTTCGCATTCTCGGGTCGGCTTCGAGTCCCTCTCCGACCCGGGGCGCGTGGTCCCTGCGGGAGGCGGCCGCGTGCGGACACATGCACTAGGCAGGGCCCCCTATGCGCGCGGAGAGCGCGGGCCGCTGCCTCAGGCCACCGTCGCCGCCTGCCGCCCGCCGAGTCCGTGCCGCCGCCCGCCGCGGGCCGGGGCGTCGAGCCGCCGGCGACGCGGCCATGTGGGGCTAACCCGCGCCGCGCCCGGCCTGCAGCGTGCCCGGCAACATGGAGGCGGCCGTCGGCGCCCCCGACGGCGGGGAGCAGGGCGGCGCGGGGCCCCGCGAGGACGCGACGCCCATGGACGCCTATCTGCGGAGACTTGGCTTGTATCGGAAACTGGTCGCCAAGGACGGGTCGTGCCTGTTCCGGGCCGTGGCGGAGCAGGTAATGTTCTGGGGCGGCGGGGCGGGTGGGAAGCGGCCTCCTACGTCCGGGGCCGCGCGTGGCCCGGTTGTCGTCACCGCGGCCCCGTGGAACGTCGGAACGGGCGCGCGCGTGGAGGGCGACTTGTGGGGCCTGCTTTGCTCGCGGGGCGCCCGGCGACCTGCGGGTATTGAGTTCTGTGTTCCGCGTTCACTTTCTTTTGGCTGTGCCAGCCGGCGATCCCAGCAGGAAGGCGAGTGTTGACTGGAGGAGGCGGTGCGTCCAACCTCTGCTCGTGGGACACATTTTTCTTGCTGCTGCTGCTGCTGCTGCTGTTGGACTTTGGAATGCGGGCTAGTCAAGCTCACCGTTGTCACTGAAGCCACAGGGCAAACTGCCTTTTTGCAAAAGCCACCCGCTTGGAGATAGAGAATATTTTCAGTTTTTAGTAGATTACACACTTAAATGTTTGAGCAGGCAGAGGAGATACACTAAAAAGAACCTACTTTTTGAAAATAGTCTGCTTTTATGTCAGTAGGAAGGGGGATTGAAGGGGGTTGGTTCTCTAGAGGCCGATTTTGACTGGGATTTTTTTTTCCCCCTTTCAATGATAGAAATCATTCCTAATATAGTTGCTTAGGAAGATGTTCTTGATTTTTTTTTTTTGACAGTTTATCCCATGTTACATAACACTATATGTTGTAGGTATGCAGTCACCAAAACCCATCCTATATTTAAAAAATAGCCATTGGCGGTAGTTGGATGAAAAGTTTCGCGTTACTGCTGTGGTGTGTGTTTTCATACTTTCGCAGTTTGTTTTCCTTTGGTTGAAGAAACCTGTGCCTTCGCATCTCTGTGGGCTCCTCCCACCTTCACCTCTTTTGAATGCTAAATATCTTTGCAATTTTCTTTTTGTGAGTAAATATTTTCCTCGACTTGTAGAAACGAGTTCTCATTTTTTAAACCATTAGTAGGCCAACTTATTTTTTAAAGAACTCCTTTGTTCAGGTGTAATACAGTATTTTTTTCCTTTAAGCAAGAAATTGATTTAAGCCTGTGCATTGTGATGCAGGCATTGCTATTGCAACATTTTCCCTAAAAAACTGTCTTTTTCAATTTTTAGACGTTTCTCATTTTCAGAAATTTAGAATGTTTTATTGTGCTCAGCCCTCAACTATTAATTCTGCCCTATTTGTGAATGAATTTTCCTTATCTTCATCTGTTTCACTTCCTCAGTCTCAACTCTCTTGGACTCCTTAGCACCGTTGGAAGCAGAGGGGCTGAAAGTGAAGTCAACTCACATTTATTGTATACTGGTAAAAAGAGTTTGGTAGGAAGAACGTGGAAGAATGTGGAGGTTAATATTGAGAGTTCAAGCCTACATATCCAGGTCCTACTTGTATTGAAGCAGCAAGATGGATCTGTTTCAGTATTAATATGCCATAGATACTTGGTAAACTTGATTAGCCTTTCCATATTGTAGTGGGATCTCTGTTTTTAAGGAGCATTAAAAACATTCACATCACAAAACACTTTTTTTAAAAATAAGTTGTTTGAGGTTGAGTTCGGGACTGAGTTACCTGACTGAGTACATTGTGCTAGGCTCAAGACTGAACTTGGGGAGTGCTCAGTTACTAAGTAGACATCCATTAAGGGTGCAGCCATCATGACCAGCCTCTATGAAAAATTTTTTTTTTTGATCAACAGTTTCTCTTGTAAAGTTATCATAAACATCATTTCCAAGGAATGAGTTTGTCCTCTAAATGGCACTCTTTAAAGACTGGGAAGAGATTTCAATTAGGAGTAGTCTTTCCCTCCAAGTTACCTGATTTAGATAGTCCCTCTTTTTATGTTTGTGGATTTGGACCTGCAGGAGGCCTGACCTGAATCTGCTCCTAGTCACAGAGCTAAAAATAGGCCACTCTTAGAGGACTTGCTAAAACAGTGTGCATCAGCCTTTCCCAGTGTTTGTCACTATCTTATTGCAAGTAGTGATGGGAAAGCCTTTTTCCTGCCTTTAGATTATTTTCGTTTATGTAATGATCTTCCTGAATGTCCCCAAACTTGCACAGTAAACTTTTTAAATAATTGTCATTTAATTTTGGTTCTCTTATAGTGTTGGGCATTGTGGGTTATCAGTTCCGCACAGTAGAGGTTTGCTTCTGAACAACAGGTTCAGATTGATTCTGTGTGGTGACATCTTTGTTAAAAGTGGAGAAAAGCCATTAGCTATTCCTTCCATTGTTCTTTTGTGGGAAATAAACTTTATTAACTTAGGTCTGCCACCTGTTGCTAGGTAAAATGGCTTTAGCACTAGCTTCATTTTGGTAATGGCAGGAAGGCCTATCAGATGACGGCATACCTTGATTCAGTTCCTGTGAAAGAAGTGCTGCTGCATGTCTCTGGTTGAATTGGTAAAAAAAATTTCTGTGGTTGTTCTTAAAAATATACGGATTTCCTTCTGGTATTGGAAACTAACATAGAATGTGTGAGGCTATTTTTTTTTTTTTTTGTGGTACTGGGGATCAAACTCATGACCTCATGCTTGCCACATAGACGCTTATCCTGCTGAGCTAATACTGTCCCAAGAAGTAAAGGTTCAGCCGGTTAAGCTGAAAATCAGCTGGTACACTGAACAAACTGAATTGCAGAGCTCAGCTACTATATCTTCAGTGTGTCTCAGTGTATTAGGACACACTGGTTGTCCAAGCAGTTGTGTCTGTAGTTCTGTGGGTATAAATGAACTTGGCTGTTAGCCAGGAGAGCTGTAAAATGGGCATCTGGAGCCTTGCCTTTCCTGAATTCTCTACTTACCCTAACATGGCGAAGACTCAGTTATTTAGAGCTAAAACTTACCTGCTCCACCTTTATTTAGTGATGAGGCCTCATTTTGTAGTCCAGGTTAGTTTCAGACTAGCTATAAAGTTCAGATTAGATTTGAACTTGAGTTCCTCTTTGCCTCAGCCTTCTGAGTGCTGGAATTATAGGTGTGCACCACCATGCCCAGCTGGCGTTGTAACTGTTTATTTAGTTTTGTGGTGTTGGGGATTGAAACCAGGGCCTTTGCACTGAGTCAGATCCCCAACTCTTTTTGAATGAGGGGCTTAATTTTGCCCAAGCTGTGCTTAAATGTGTGGTCTTGCTGGGATTCTAGGTATGTGTCACAATTCCTACTGTAACGTTTAGCTTTACTCCTGTTAACATAAGTTCTCAAGAGGCCCTGATAGTAGTTTGAGATGCGTTATTTCTGAGGGATGATTGTGTGTGTATTATGTATGAGAGTGTGTTTTTACCTTGACCATCTAGGTACTAAGACTATCTTCATTTGAGATACCTAGTAATGAAAAGTATTTTAATTTTCTCTTCTAAGCATAGTAAAATATCAAGGGCTAGCCAACTGATTTCTAAGTATTGGTAAGAGTATTTGTTTCAATTCAGAGCTCAATTTTATTAAGAGGTAAAATATCAGTAGAAGTTCAGTAGAAGTTATTTTTTGTTGAGTTGGTTATTTAATAGGAGAAAATGGAGGCCACAAAATGAGAGGCTCTAGAATGTGTTTTTTAGGTTGGTGTTTTGATTTTGAGTGTAAGAACAAATCCCAAGCCTCTTGAGATGATGGCACATAATAATTTTTACGTCTTTCGGACTGTTCACTTGGCTGTTGTAAAGAATACTCAGAAGTTTTGTAAGCTTTGTAACTAAGGGGTTATCTAAGAGTACCTTTTTCTGCAAAAACCATGATGGACTTACTTAAATGTTTACATAGGCCCACTAGTACACTCAGAATTATTAGGGGAGGCAGGGGTCCTATCTTTTACAGGTTTAAGGCCCCAAAGAGGATTGCTAATGAAGTTGCCTATTTGTTCCCCTTTTTAACAAAGTGTAAGATGGAGGCTGAGTATTGCACAGCAGGGATTTTGTTCTGCCTTGTGAAACAAAGTTATTGTAGAGAGCAGACAAGAGAAGAAAATGTCTTTAAGTTTACAAAGGAGTGATGTTAGTGATCTAAAAGAGAAATGGTAGTATATTCTTTATGGAGTGAGGTCTGGCTTACAGTGTATTGCTGTTTCTGTATGTTATGTACTTAAGAGGAAGAGGTGAGAGTGAGTAAAAATCTTGGAAATATAGAAAGGGAAATGGAGGGAGATTGCTGTTTATTGGTTGTTATGTTACTTTGAGTGTGAAAACAGGCATTAGGTTATAATTTAAATCTACTTTGAATAAAAGGCTTAATAGGTGTTGCTTTTTCTTTCTAGGTATTGCACTCTCAGTCTCGCCATGTTGAAGTTAGAATGGCCTGCATTCACTATCTCCGAGAGAACAGAGAGAAATTTGAAGCGGTAATTTATAATTTTAAACAAGTGCTAGTGTCTTGATTTGAAATTGATTTTTGGCTTTCAAAAGTGTTTGCATGGAAGTTTTACAGGCTGTGAAAATAACCCTTGTTAAAAAGAACTTTACTGAACTTATATCCATCTATAATCATCAGTTGCAACATTTTCTGGACTGTTATTCACTTATTCATATATTTTTGAAAGCTCTGCTGGATATAACTGCACTCTGAGGAATGGAAGAGGATCTGGATCAGGATCTTTACATACCGTGTGAACTTTCTTTGATGTGGTTGGAGAGTTGGGTATTGAGATTAGTAGTAGTTAATTTCCTATGAGTCAAAAAAGTTCCACATTTGTAGTATAAATGAATGTCCTGAGCATAAGTAATAACCAAATTCCTAATTTTATCTGAAGCATTTACAGATTTTTTTTTTTTTTTTTTTTTTGCGGTACTGGGGATTGAACATTTACAGATTTTTAATTTTCAGAGCTCATTGTGAAATCATGTATTAGAATATTAATTATGTAAATTAATAGTTAATAAAATTTTGTGTAACAACTTACTATAATTTTCTCAGTAGTATGTAATTGGCTGTGAAATAAGATGCCACAGTGACCTATTTTCTTTTTATATTCAAAGCCTTACTTATTAGGTTTTGGTTTATGACCTAGAATGTAACTTGATGTCTTCAAATGCTACTCTTGGGTTGCTGTTCCCTAAATCCGAGCAAATTCTGTGTGCTCTGGTCTAGATTGGGCTGTAAGATATTCTGAGAATAAGGGTGACCTGTTTGATCAGGTGGTTTGAAATCTTGCGTTGTTAAAAAACTGGCAGCAAAGAAACTGGTAACATAGATGACTAGGGTGTGGTGGTAGTGAAGAGGGGAGGGATAGAATAGTCTATAAATATTTAAAGAAATTATAGGTTAATTAATTGGCCCCAGAGGGTAAAACTGTATAGATGATAATGGCTGGTTTTTTTTTTTTTGTCTTTTTTGAGACAGAGTTTCACTATGCAGTTCAGGCTAGCCTTGAGCTCACTTTGTAGCCCAGGCTGGTTTTGAACTTGGAACAATCCTCTTGCCTCAGCTTCCTGAGTGACACCACGCCCAGTTCAATAATGTTCATTTTTAACATTGCTTGAACATTAATTGAACACTTGTTGGCATACTTTTAAGTGCTTTGTGTATAGTTAGCCTATATAATCTTATGAGATATGATCAGAGGCTGACGGCTGGGGTCAGTTTTATGCTTATTGCAATAAAACTTACAAAGGGTGTGGAAAGGGGTGTTGTGGAAAGGGTTTTGACTTGTTGCTGACATTGTTCAGTCACAGGGCCTATAATGGACACTGTGCTTGAAGCTGAAATTGACTGTAGGTTTGTGTTAGAATGCATTTAGAGCTCTGCCAATTGTAAATGGTTCTGGTTTGTTTAAGGTGTGTGAATAATAATCTAATATGGAATAATTGCATCTGATTGGTATGAAATTTAAAATAGTATTGAAACTTTAGATAACTTTTGGAAATTTGTTACCTATATCATTTATAAAAGAATCTTCCATCTTTAAAAATCACAGGTATTTAATTTTTTTTTTTTTTTTTTGTTACTGGGGATTGAACTCATGACCTTGTCTTGTGCTTGCCAGGCAAGTGCTTGACTCACTGAGCTAAATCCCTGGCCCTTTAAAAGTCTTTTTGGGTAGGCAGTATGTGTTAATACTGTGAAATGTGTGACTTTGTTAACTGGGGTTGTAATTTAAATGAAATTGAATATAGTGGGTCAGATGAAGTCTTAGAACTTTCTTAAATTAGTGCAGTTGCTATGAGAAAAATAGGTGGTCATACAGCTGAAATAAACTCATTTTAGAGCTAAATAACAATAAAGCAAGCTGTATTTAAAAATCTTGCTTATGCTTAAAAAAGTCTTAAAACATTAGTTCTCATCTTTCTTAGTGTAACTGACCTAAGAGACAGTAAATACTTACATATCTGTGTCATTAATATACATTGTACACACAAGCCACTATCAAATTAATCTTAAAGCACTGCTTTCGTCATGTAATTTCTCAGTTCAGAATGTCATCTGCAGTGACCTTGAACTGTCTTTCCTGTCTAGTCTGAAAGTCCTGCCAGGGATTGAGGCCTTCTGTAAACAGGCCATTGATTGGCTCCCTTTCTCACTCAGCTCCCTACCAAGTTGCCCCACTCTAGCTGGCCAGGCTGCTCTTGTGTTGGTGACATGGTGTTTCTCCTCCTCACCGTTTACTGTGTTTGTAGAGTGTCCACTCCCTGTATCCATCTAGATTCCGGTCACTCTTCATCTTGAGTGACTCCTCTTCCTTGAAACTTTTCTTGACAGTGCTTCCTTCTTTAAATTCTTTTGTATGTTCATGGTCTTTAATACTTTGGAGTCACTGTCATAGATTACATATTTTAGTCTTGTGTGTCCTAGGTTTGCTTAAGAACTAATGTTGAAGTGAACGTTGTTTATAACTGTTGTGACATATTTCATAGATACCATTCATAATAGACTTTCTTACTTTATTTTTTTGCAGTTTATAGAAGGTTCATTTGAAGAATATTTAAAACGTTTGGAAAATCCACAGGTATGTGGCAATCTTTAAACATATTTTCTGTATATATATCTAAATAAGATACTTAAAATTGATTAAAATGGGAGCTTAATAGTATACTGTATGGGGTTTTCAGCAACAGTGTGCCTTATTTCCTCAAACATTTTTTACAAATGGTTATATACACATATTATACAATATTTAATTGGTAGATGGAGCAGTATACAAAAGGTTGCCTCATTAAGGACATAGGCTGTTTTTCTGTCATATCAGCATATGACTGACTGTAGCATACAAAATCCTAGTGATGATTTTCAGGATGCTGTTTGGGACTCAGTAGACAGGCAGGAGTTTGCTTTGTCATTTAGGCAATTGAGAAGACAGAGTTCTCATAAAGGTTCCATTTCCCATGATCAGTTTATGAAGGGTAGAGATGAGAGAGAAAAAGGTGGCACTTCTGCTACTACACTTTCTCAGTCATGTTGAAGTTAAAAGAATTTTCTGCTTATAAACTAATGTTATCACCATAAAAATCCAAATATGGAATATAGGTTGGAGATGTAACTCAATGGCAGACCATGCGTTTAGCATGTAGAAGAACCTGGGAAGGGTTTGTAGTATCACAAGAAAATAAAAAGCAAAACTAAGAAAACCTCCAAATAGCTTTTTTTTTTTTTTTTTTGAGAAAGGTTCTCATCATGCAGTTCAAGCTGTCCTTGAACTCACTATGTTGCCCAGGCTGGCCTTGAACTCACGGTGATCCTCTTGCCTCAGCCACCCAAGTGCTGGAATTACAGGCATATGCTGTGATGCCTGGTACTGTAAATGTCAGAATTGCCCTTTAGAATGTTAGAATTTTCCATCATCTGTTGTTACAGTAAATTAAAAAAAAAAACATTGAATAAAGAAGAGAAGGATTTTTGATCATTACTAAGTGTGCCCATTTGATTCCATAGTGCTTACTATGAATGCTTGAAGGCTAAGAATTGCTAGTGACTGGGGATAAATGAGGTAACCAAAGTGTTTCTTTAAACCATGGAACATCGCATGCAAAGTAGGAAAGTACATGTGCTATAAGTAGGACAGATAATGAGTCTATCTGCACTGAGTTTTATTTCCAGCAGCTTAGAGCTTGAGAGAGAATTCACATTTGATGTCTAAGTACATTAGCTTGTAAATAAACAATGTCTTGGCTGAAAGGCATTTCAGCCAGTAAAAACGGAGCAAAGTAGACTCAGAAAACTGTTGAGTTTGTATGGAGAGCATGGACTACGTGAAGTTGACATACTGAGAAGCTGTGAGCAGTGGCGCCTACCTATAGTCCTGTCTGGGCAGAAGGGTGAGGCCACAAGATCCCATATTTGAGCTCAGTATGGGCAGCTTTGCGAGATTATTTCAAAATGAGAAAAAAAAATGAATAGGGAATATAGCTCAGTACACAGGCCCTGGGTTCAAATCTATAGTACTGCAGACAAGAACTTAAAAGTGTTTAATTTACATGTAATAATTATATGTATTTATGACATTTCAATACATGTATACAGTGTGTACTGATACAGGGTAATTGGTATGTATCATTTCAAACATTGAGAACTTTGAAAGTCCACTCTGCTAGTGATTTTGGAACACACAGATGTTGTCAGCCATCATGCTGCTGTGCTATAGAACGTTAGGATATATTCTTTCTCATTGCACTGATGTGTCCCTACTAATCATCCTGTCTCCATCCTTGCCCTCTACCTGGGCTCTGATAACTGTTATGCTACTCTCTGCTTGTGTTGAGATCAACTTCTATACAAGTGAGGGCTTGTGTTGAGATCAACTTCTGTACGAGTGAGGGCCTGTAGTATTTGTCAGACCCATTTTTAAAATGCTTTAGCAGTTGTTTAGTGTAGGGAAAATAAGTGTCAAACTTTGTAACTACATTTTCATTCCAGTTTTGAAGACAAATATCCCCCTGAAGACTTTTTCTCTAAACCTGCCCTAACTGTATTTTTGAGAATTCTGAAACTGAGTTACATCAATGTTATGATCACTAGTTCATTTTCTTGAAGTTTACATTTTTATCTTAGCTTATTAGCCTCTGAAGGTAAAGCTTGTGTATTTTTATTGATTCAAAGTTTCCATAGCAAGTATTTCAATTTGTTGAATGTTAAATCCATATTGTGTTGTGACACAGAAAGAAGGTGAACACCAAAATGTTAATAGTTATCTACAGGTAGCAAATATTACAGGTGAACTTTACTTCCTTTTTAGAAAATACAGGAAATGTGGCAAAGACCATTTACTAATTTGTAAATTAGAAAACTGAATGCTAATGCATATCTGTAACCCCTGTGCTCTGAAAAGATGAGGCAGGAGAACAGCAAGTTTGAGCCAATCCTGGACGACTTAGCAAATCAGTGAGACACTCTGTACAAAAAAGACTGGGAATGTAGCTCAGAGAAAAGGCCTACGGTTCAGTCCCCAGTCCTGGGGTTGGGGGTGGGGGTGCGGTGTGCAGGCAGAGCCCGGACTCTGTTTCTTAATAGATTTTCCGCAGCATTTTAGTCTTTTGGGCCATAAAGAATTCAACTAGGATAGAACATGATGGAGGGGAGGAAGAGAGAAAATGAGGCAGTGTGAACTAAACTGAGACAAATTTGATTCAAGGATTGATTGTAAAGAAAACTTTGAGGGGCTGGGCATTTAGCTCAGTGGCTTAAGTCCCTGCCTAGCAAGGGCAAGGTCATGAGTTCAATCCCTGGTACAAAAAAAAAAAAAAAAGAGCTTTGAGCACCTGGGTAGATTGCCTGGCCAGATTTCTTCATGAAAAAACATAAAAAAAACTAGTTTCACACATGTGTAGAAATTTGATGGTAAATTGTAAAGTTTTAAAAAAGGGTGCATACAGAATAAAGGGTTAACATAATGGTTCTTCCTCTTTAATTTTCTCTCTACTGTCAGTTTAATTTCTCTGCTCACATAGATGTACAAATACATATATCTTTTTGTCTTGCCTTTTATACAGATAAGGTTATTTTACTATGCTTTTTTTTTTTAACTTTGGAGATTTGAGTTGTCTTTCCAAGTCTTCATGTGGATGTACTTCATTCTTCATTGAGTGCATGATTTTCTATGGTGCACTTGAATCACGATTTTTTAATAGGTTTTTAAAATGCACATAGCTCATAATGTATCTGTATTTATATGTATTTTTGTGAACATGCAAAGATCCCTAGTGGTAGAGTTATATTAGTTGAGTTGCTAAGTCTATAAATGTGTGTGGGCACTCAGTGTTGCACATCTTTACTTCATCTGCTGGGGAGGTTGAGGCAAGAGGTTCAAGCCCAGTCTGACAACGTAGCCAGGAGCCCGTCTCAGAAACAAAAAGGACCAGGGATGTAATTCAATAGTAAAATTCCCCTGGATTCACTCCCTAGCACTACTATAACTAACAAATATATAGGCATTTAAAACTTTAATATAACCAGGCCATTTGTCTTCCAGAAGGCCCAAAGGGACTTTCTAAGAAGTGTGGGAAGGATTTCCATTATTTCAAAATGATTGTTAGGACAATGTTGTCTATATCTTTGTAAACCATAAAGATGAGACACCTGCCCTTTTTTATGTTCTCTGATTTTTTTGCTTCTGTTCAGCATTTAATTTGCTCGGTTCATACTATGTGCCAGGCTCTGTCCTGGGTGCTAAGTTGGAGGATTACCATTGCCTTCAACAAATTCTTGACTTATAGATGCTGCTGTATAGTCTTGCCAATCCAGAAGGAGCTCTGATTGCACCTTATTTCTGTTACTAAAGGGTTTTGCAACAGACTTGCATTCCTTTTTAGTATGTATTATGAATTACTTTATATACATGTTTTTATAATTTTCACAATACTAATAGTACCACTGATTTTGTAAACTCATTAGGTACAGTGTATCATATGGAGATATACATAAGGAATTAATATATTTTAAAATGTATGAGACACTTAAGTGCCAACTTTGTTTTCCTTCAATACAGGAATGGGTAGGACAAGTGGAAATAAGTGCCCTTTCTCTTATGTACAGGTAAGCACTGTAATAGGAAAAGTAAAGAATAATAAAATCACTGGAAATTAATATCATTGTATTACAAGTGTTAAAAAGCAAAGTAAATTACCTTGGCTATAAATTAAAGGCCTTTTTAAGGCATGAATTAGATTTTTGCCAGTGTCAATGTTTAGATGTCACTATTTAGAAATTTTAATTTTCAAAATAGTCTTTGAAAAGGGTATAGGAAATTTTCTAAACCATTTCCTATAAGTTATTGCTTACCAGTCTTACAGAGAAATCATTACTTTTTCAGGGCCAGTAGCACTGAACAGCAAGTAGAACATAACATATTATTGTTTTTACTGTTTTTGCCCTTACAGTTGTAATTTTATTTTAGAGAAGACCCCTTTACTTAGGCATTTTATAGCTTAGTTATTTTATTATCTTTTTTTTTTACTGCTGTATTTCCAATGTTTAGAACATTGCCTGGTTCATATTGGGCACACAAAAATTGATGAATGAATTAAATTCATGAAGTATATTCCTTTATAAGTAATTTCTAAATGTTATTTCAGGAAAGATTTTGTAATCTATCGGGAACCAAATGTTTCTCCTTCACAAGTAACTGAAAATAATTTTCCTGAAAAGGTAAGAATTTTTAAGTATTTGTAAAGAATTTAAGTAAAAGAACCACTTAGTTGCTGCTTTGCTTAAGGTGTAATTTTAAGTGACTTTTTGAAATCTTTGGAGGTTATGGTGTTCTGAGTTTTTAAAAAGTTACTGTTAATCATCACTTAGTTATATTATTTTGCACAACCTCCCCCATCACTATGTCGAACCTTCTTATGATACTTTGGTGCAGCTACTAAATTGAGACATTAGTGTATATGTTTTGTGTCAGTACAAACATTAAGTGGTGAAACAAGTTGTGAAAGTAGGCTGTGCTTCACATTCAGGAATACTTTGGTAATCATTTGTATTTCTCATTGTAAAGATGGTTTTAGTGGCGAGGATGTTATTGTATCATCTGGTCATAAAAACAGTGAAAAAAATTTTTGAAGCCAGAAAGGAGAAAAATTAACTGACTCATTATAGGAGAATTTTGTATTAATTAGCTGTTTTCAAATCATGCAGGCCAGGTGACTTTTGTGTCATTATGCTAGTGGTGGCAAAGTGGGAGAGACTGAATACTTCTACTGTAAAAACTGGGGGTTTCTGAAGGAACTTTACTCTCTGGATCTCGCTTTCCCAACTACAATTTTTGATATGTCTAGCCAAAGTCAGTGTAAATTTTTTTTTTTTTTTTTGTCTTTTTGAGACAGGGTCTCGCTATGCAGTTCAGGCTGGCCTTGAGCTCACTTTGTAGCCCAGGCTGGTCTCGAACTTGCAGCGATCCTCCTGCTTTAGCCACCCTAGTGCTGGGATTACAGGCATGAGCCACCACCGCCCGGCAGTGTAAATTTCTTTTCTTTCCTTTTTCTTTCTTTTTCCCTTGGATATGCCAATCACTGCTTTCAATCCTAGTTTATATAAGACAAAGGGTCACCTATAAGTCACGTGATTCTTGTTATATTACTGTTCATGTTTTTATTAGACTTTGAAACCTAATCTGCCAGTATATGTATTTCAAGTTTATTGGTACACTTTAGGTACACGTAATGATCACTTTCATTATAGGGAATTTATGCCTGTACAGCAGATTCAGATTCATTTTTTTTTTCTTATTTTCCCATCTTCCTCTCATTTACAAAAGCATTGTTTCCATTTTTCTTTCTTTTCTGTACACATAGTTAGCTTTTTAGAAATTATTTAAAATTATAAAGATGCATAAAAAATTTATATTCAACTGTCGCTTAAAGGTTATTGATAAGGTTTTAGAATATCTTCATATCTCAGCTTTCTTATTTTTTAAGTACTTTAAATCACCTTGTTTTCATATAGTATGAATTTTTTTAGTGGTGCTATAATCTTCCATTAACTACTAAGAACTTTGTAAGTTAATAACCTCAAATTAAACCTTTTTAGCATACTTTGATAATAAGAGCTTTAGGTTGCTTCTGAAATACTTTGTTTGAAAGTGATGTAATTCAGAGGCATTGGAGATATAAGTTGTTTTGTAAATACACATGAGGGGCTGAGAGATGTCTTATTTTTCCTCTTCAGGTGTTACTGTGTTTTTCCAATGGAAATCATTATGATATTGTCTATCCCATAAAGTATAAAGATAACTCTGCTATGTGTCAGTGTAAGTATCACTTTGTATTTATATGAAAATTACATTCCTAAGCTATACAATCATAGTAAGGATTTCTCTACATTTTTAAAGTTGCTAGTGTATAATTGGAAAATCTAAATGACTGAGCAAATTTGCTAGTCTAGGACATGGTTTTGTCACTTTGACACTACTGACAAAAATTTTAAGTTTTCTGTCATGTGTCTTTTCCTGTGCACCATAACAGTTATGTTGATTAAAATGCTCTTCCCCAATCAAAAATATTTCTAGAGTTTTTTTAAATATTTCCTGGTGGGAATGAATTCTCTCCTCTTTGAGAATACTGATAGCTGCTCTAGAAGAAAAATGGTTCTTATCATTACCCTGGTTTCTCATACAAACCAGTAGTGCTGGGCATGTAAGTTTTTCCTCTGTCCCTAAGTTAGTGGTAAGCACTACAGATGTGTACAATGAAATTTTAAAAATAATTTTAAGTGAAAAACGTTCCATTTTGAGATAGGAACAGTTAGCTGTCTATGCTGAGCTGTGTCTCCTTTGTCTCCTAACTAGTCAGAGTTTTTGCATTTCAGCTTTGTGAAATACAACTCTTAGAGCCTGCCTTTTTTGTACTTTTGAGAGTGATTTATTATCGGGGTGCATTGTTTGTTACCTGAAGGGTAAAAGATGGTCTTTGACAAAGAACTCTTTTTTGAAAATTCTGTTAGATGGCAGGTGTCTATCATGCATGAATTCTTAGTGCACTTTTTTCCAAGCTGTGTAAATAAAACCTTGTGAGAGTTTTAAAATGCATAGAATTTTGAACTTTTGGTAAAATACACTCTCATGTTGTCAGTTTAGAGATTTAAAAAATTTTGTTAGAAAATTGAAGCAGCAAAATTGTCTGAATAAGATTCTCCCTCTCAGTAGCTAACAAGAATATGTTTTGTAAGTATTTTTTTTCCTTGTTTTGTTTTGTTTCTTTATGTGAAATTGAAATGTGAAGCTAGGTTATATAGTCACACAAACATTCTGTGCTTTCTACAAATCTGAGAAGTGTCTTAGCCAAGATTGTACTTAAGTGAGAAAGCTAAGATATTAGCATCCAAGTCTTTTGAATTGTCAGCTAATATGTTCCCTACAACTATACATTCTTCCCTCCACCAAAATTAATGTCTGTTAATGTTACAGTCAGGCATGTTGTGTGACATCATTCAGTCTCAATTTCTTCATCTCTACAACCAGCGAGGTACTTTTGATGTTGAGATTAAATGTGATAATACATAAAGCTTAGCAGAGTGTGTGAAATGTAGTAATTGCTTGGTATGCATATTTCCTGTCATCATACTTGTTTCACAGTCGTGATGCCTTTTCACGTTGCTGTTAATTTTAAACATGGTAATATTTTATTTTTTCAAACTACTTATCTGCACAGATAGAAATTCTGATTGCCGTGTACACTGATTAAATGTTAATACTGACTGAGATGATGCAGATGTCTAGTTAGGAATTTATAAGCCTTAGCTATACAGTCATATTTTTCTTGTTATTTCTTTTTTTGTGTTTGTGTGTTTTGTTTTGTTTTGTTTTGTGGAGACAGAGTCTTGCTCTTATTACTATTTCTTAAAAAAAATGCCTGTGGTTAATGTTTCATGAAAATCTGGTTAATTGCAGCTCTCCTTTATGAATTGCTATATGAGAAGGTGTTTAAAACTGATGTTAGTAAGATCATGATGGGACTAGACACCGACGAAGTAGCTGATGAAAATAACAGTGAAATATCAGATTCAGAGGATGACAGTTGCAAGTAAGAGTGAATTTAGTAACTCCTAATACGTCTTTCTGGTAGCATACAAAGAGACATATGTTTTCTTACATATTGAGCTGTATTCAGAGAATATAGTTATCTGCCATAGAAATTCCTTTATTGCTGCCACTGGTTTTTTCCTAACTTGTAGTAGGACTAACTCTTCTTTTGAAAGTTGGGTTGGAATTCATGTTCCTATAAACTGGATGAGTATTTGTAGAATATATTTGTTCTTACCTGCAGATAACATATTGTAAACATTTAAAGTTAACCTGTCAATTATTTATATGTTAAATGAAAGGAAGTATTTTGATTTCTTGACTTTATAATTTTTTTCCTTAAACCTGACTTTTTAGATATTGAAGCCCCATGTTGGGTTTATGAGTACACATGGGAGCAGCTCTGGATGATGCCTCTGTGTAGATTGTGAATAAACACCTTGCAACAGAATTATTGAGACCTTATTTTCTCTGCACAAGATATACAGGATGAAACCTTGGGCTACAGATATCCAGAGTTGTTTTATCTTGGTTTCCTGTCAACTCACTAGACTTGGGACAAATTTAAGTTGGCTGAAAGAGCTTCAATTCTATAAAATTAGGTGGTTTTAGTATTTCCTCTTGGGAAAATTTGAGAACTAAATGAGGTAGCACTTACGGTGCCTAAGTATATTCTTGGATTCAGTGTCCAACATAAACTAGCATAAGAAACCAATCCCATTACCTTGTCTTTAAAGCTAAAAGTATTTTTTTTTATGAGAGTATGAAAAAAAGTATTTTGTTTTTTTAATGAGTATGCTTGATGTGTTACACATGGTGAAACTGGAGGTAGAAATTAAGCCTTAAAATATCAAATTGTTTATTACAGAAAAAAAATTGAAAATAACATAAGTGTATGTCGTGACATAAATTCCAGACATTTGTTGATAGAAAATTTTTTGATCCTTTTTGAAAATTGGCTGCCACCATTTCTTTATAATTTGAATCACTATTATTGTAAAGTTTAATCCTAGAATACACTAAATTATACACAGATTAAAATTCTGCTTCATGGCTCTCTCCAGGAACCTGTATGATTAACATGTGTTACTGAGAATTGAAGAAATAGAGAGTGACTTTCTTGTTTAAATTTACTGCTTGTGCCTGGGAGGGGAAGGACTTCTGTGCCTTTTTAGGCTTCTGCTGCTGTTAGTATTAGAAGCAATTCTGGGATGGTGATTGGCAGGTAGATTATGGAATTAAGGGCAAGTAAATGGAGAACTTTACTGGGGAGGTGGAGCAGGCATGCAAGAAAATACCTGTGTTATTGTGCTCAGTTTTATGAGTATGTGGTTATAGCTCTTAGAATAGGATTCCCTATTGTATTTCATTTTTAAAAATGTGTCATTTCTGAGTTTCAGAGCTCAAGCTTTAATTAGGGAAGAAGAATACCATATAATCACATCACTATATAGAAATGGAATGGTAGTATAAGGAGTGAGAACCAAGGATATACTGTATACTATTGCTCTTGTGCCTGCTGGGTTCTTTTCATGTTTATATTGTTGGGTCCTGAAGTAGTGGAAATGATGGATGACTTTTTAGTATGGACTAGAATATTGCTACATTTGAATGAACACCTGGAAGTTATCCTGAAAACTAGAGATTGATTAATTAAGGAGAAATCGTAGGATAAAAAAGTGAATGTTGTAAGGACAGCAGAACCTGTCAGTTCCCACTTGACCTGTCGTTCTTTCCCAGCCTTATCCTGTTGTCCACCTCAGGGTCTTTGCTTGTGCTGTTACGTGTATCTGGAATATTTCCTTTATGTGTGCTGTGCCCTCTGCCTGGAATATTAACACAGCACATAGTTTGCTGTTTCATTACCTTTTTTCTATTGTTTTAGTGTACAGTTTTTCTTTTTTTTACCTGTAGCACTCATTGGCATGATATACTGGTAACAGTTTGTGTCAACTCTCAGTAAATTATAGATTTTATATGGCTGGAGTTCTTATGTGATTTCTTCACTGTAGAACCCTAGCACCTTCATAATGTGTAAATTCTGGTATGTAGTAGACACTCAAACACTTAATATATAGATGTGCATAGTTAGTGCATTTAGAAGGCTGATGATAGTTCTTTGATTTTATTGAAGATTATTTGATATGGAGTATGGGAGTCAACCTGTGTCCTACGACCTTTCCATTTTTTTCTTTAATATTATAATAAAAAATACAGATCATTGCTTACATATATGACTTACTTTTTTGTGTGGCTCAAATTGTGGCCTAGCAAACCAAAAGGTTGGAAACACACAATATAGTGTTTTTTTTTTTTTTTTTTTGCCGTACCAGGGATCAAACTCATGAACTCGTGCTTGCCAGGCAGGCGCTTATGCCACTGAGCTAAATCCCCAGCCCCATATAGAGTGTTTTTAATAAAAGAGTTAACAATGAATATTCCTTTAGTTATTTTTGTATTGGACTTTTTTTTAAAGTGAGGACTGTGTATTGAAAGAAAAATTTTGTATTGAGTCTCATATAAATTAAATCATCTTACCCACCCAAATACTATTTTTTTCTGTGTACTTGTTGATTACTTCTATCTTAAACACACCCTTTTAGTATTTACAGATTCTTAACTTGTACAAGCTTACTTAATATTGGTATATGGCTGACTTGAGATTTTTAGATGAGGTTAATTGTATGAAGTACGTTTTTCTGCTCCTAATTATGGTTATATTTCTCCCTTTATAGGAGTAAAACTACCACTGCTAATGATGTGAATGGATTTAAACCTTTGTCAGGCGATGAGGTATTTTTAAAAAATGATTCTATTAGCACTTTAGTATAAAAATATATGAATTTATAGTCCTGTTTTTTGGGTTACATTTTCAGTAGAGTCATGATCATCCTATAAGTAAAGTATTTGAATGCATAGTCCTATTTTTTCTTTATTTCTGATACATTTTTGGTAGAGTCATGATCTTAGGAGAAAAGTTTTGATGTCCTTTTTTTGTGTTGGTACTGGTAATTGAAACTAGGGGTGCTGTACTACTGAGCTACATCCTCAACCGCTTTGTTTTTTATTTTGAGATAGGATCTTTCTAAGTTACCCAGGTATCCTTGAACTTGTGACCTACCTGCTTTAGCCTCCTAAATAGCTGGGATTTAAAGGTTGTGCATACTGCCATGTCCTGCTGCATTGTCTTAACTTTTTGAAGTTTTTAGTCTTCCATTGATTTTACTTTTGTGTACATCCCAAACAAGATTGCTTGTAAAAGAATTAGTGTTGATTGAACTTTGTGACTTTCTTTGTTCAGCAGCCAAAGAACAATGGAAACTCTACTGGCTTGCCTTTGCCTTCTAAGGTTCTTAAGTCACTCAACCCAGCAGTCTATAGAAATGTGGAGTATGAAATTTGGTTGAAGTCTAAGCAAGGTGAGTAAGCATTCTGTGCTCTTCAGTAAATTTATTTTGTGGCATTTGAAAATAAGTAAACAGGGGCTGGGGATTTAGCTCAGTGGCATAAGTGCCTGCCTTGCAAGCGCATGGTCATGAGTTTGATCCCCAGTACCAGTAAAAAAAAAAAAAAAAAAAAAAAGTAAACTTTGTATTGATTTTTTTTTTTTTCAGCTCAACAAAAACGTGATTATTCTATTGCTGCTGGTTTACAATATGAAATTGGAGATAAATGCCAAGTAAGTGATTTGTATAGATTTTTTTGCAATCTTGCTTTTTTCCTGATTATGTTGTTAATTTGGACTTCAGAATATATTTATCATATTAATTAGCTTTTTGACACAGTTACATATTAGAAGTTATATGTATCCCATAACATGAACTTTAAAAACTCTGCTTTGGAATTGCTTGCTTCAAAGAAGTAGCAGTAACATTTTAGATGTTTAGAATTTTTATTAAAATTGGCAAATAACTTACTGAAATTGATGTCAGATTGATGTTTATAGGTCCATTTTGTTTTGTTTATGAAAGCCTTCCTGGAAGATTTTGGTTACATTCACATATTTTTCTGGTGGCCTGAGGCAGGAGAATGAACCATAAGAGGAATTTTGTCTTTTATTTTGAGTAAGCTACTACAGTGGCTTGAGCTGCTTGCTGATTGTTAGAGAAAACAGTTGGATGAGATTGGTGTTTCTCAATATGGATAATTTTTGTGCCCTGATCCCTAAGCTACATTTAACAGTGCCTGGAGACATTTTTAATTATCAGAGCTGGTAAGTTGCTTTTGACATCTAGTAAGTTTAACTAAAAAAATGGGAAAACATCCAAGGTATGAAAGAATATGATGTTATAATTAAAAAAAAATTTTTTTTTACAGGAAAGGATGCATTGCTGTTAATTCCTCAAATATATTCCTTCTCACTTCAGATGTGCTTATTCCATTACTTTTGCTACTTTCTGGAGAGGTTCTGAAAGTTCGCTTGTGTCTTTAATTGTGCTGTCATGGCTGCCTTGATGTCCTGAGCTGATTTAAAACGTTTACTTTTCATGATGATTTTGACTTTGTGGGAGAGCCACAAGTCACATGGTGCAAATGCAGTGAGTAGGTGGATGAGGTCACATTTTAATGTTTACAATGAGCCTGACTTTCTTTTGGATGGCACTTGATAGCATCATTTTTCATATTTTTGATCACATCTCAAAGAGGACTTCTCATGGCAAAAATGAGGGGATAAGTATATTTGAAGTGAGGAGAGGGTTTTGAGGGAGATTACTATGTTTATGATGGGCTGTACTTTATATTTGTATTGCTAGGTGACTCTGAACATGTGGCATTCCCACTGGCTTAACCACCCTGACTCGAACATGTGGCATTCCCACCGGCTTAACCACCAGTGGTACATGTATGCGTGTTCCATCGGGTGTCATGGGTCCACACTATTGGGTCATTCAGCCACCCAGTGGTACAGTTACACATATATTGCCAGTGGTTCAAGCACATTGGGCACATGTACCTGGCAATCTTGTAATCAGTTTTTAAAAATTTTAAACATTCACAAGTTATGCCATGAGAGTATAACTAAAGCCACAAAAGAGAACTTCCAGAACCTCTTCAGAAAGTAGCAAGAATAATGGAATAAGTGTATTTGAAACAAGAAGGAATATTTTTGACAAGGATTAACAGCAATGTGTCCTTTATTATAAAGAATTTTTTAAAATTATAATTTTATATTCTATCATACCTTGGATGTTTGGCCATTTCTTTGGCCAAACCTACTAGATGCCTGCTTTGAACATACCTTATATATAGTATAGTGCATAGGAGAGCCTCCCTGCAAGAATTATCTAGGTCAAAGTGTAAGAAATGTTAAGGCTGGAAAGCCCTGGATAACATAATTTCAAGGTTCCTTTTTTGTGTTTATGAAAAATATCATTTCAGCACCAAAGACAAAACCCCATGTATACAAAAAAATTGTGATAGTTAATTTTCATTAGAAAAGTTTTCATCAAAAAGTGTCATATTTTAAAACTTATTTAAAATAGCCGTTGGCAAAGATTTCTTCTTGACATGTGGAGGACATACTTACTTACTTTTGACAATTTGATTTGCATAAAAAAACAGTATCAGACTGGGATTATATCTGTGGCATCAGTAACAGAGTTTACTTTAGGAAGTTTTTTTTTTTTTTTTTTTCGTACCAGGGATTGAACTCATGACCTCATGTTTGCCAGGTGGACACTTAAGCCACTGAGCTAAATCCCTGACCCTTACTTTAGGAACTTTTAATCATCTGATTCTGGAGTATTTGAAAAGTGAGGAAGAAGGTGGAATAATTAATTCATTTAGATGTGTCTTTGTGGAATTGTTAGAAAATGTTCTAATTGCAAATTGAGTTGTAGAAGTTTTTACTACGCTTGAAAGAGAACAAAAGAGACAAGTACTTAACCTAGGGCTTAGAGGCCTCTCTTGTTCCTCCCTTTAACAGAGAAAATAACTGCTTATCTTGTACTGTACTTTGAGTTTGAAATTTCTTTTGGCAAAATAGATGCTTTGGTAGATGGTAAAACTGATACTTGTTTAAATTTTTTTCCCTTTTGTTTCTACTTCTATTTAACCATTTAATTTGATTAAAATTTAGTTGAAATCTTAACACAAATGACTTGTTTACTTAAGTGTGTAAGATGTAGTTAAACTTTGGATCAAAGTAACTCCAGGTAATCTCAGAACCTGTGAGGCTGAGTGAGCAAGAAGGATCGGTACAAGTTTTGAGATGAGATCTTGTCGCACAGAACAAAAACTTAGAAAAAGCTTTCTCATTGCAAACTCTAGAAGAAGAGAAATCAAAGTGTCCTGTTACTAGGGAGTGAAATATCAGTTTGAGGACTTATCTACTGGGAGCATAAAAATAGGTTGCTTAAAGTAGTGCTGCACGTATTGTGCTTCTAGCACAGTGATCAACAGGTGCGGTTCAACATGTGCAGTTTATCTATAGCAACTTTAAGGCTTACTTTTTTGTTACTACAATTAGTAACCTCCAGTTGTGTGTTAGAGAACAGTTGATGCATCTGTTCTTAGGAAGAAAAAGTCACAGATTTTTTATAAGGAGAGAGAGTAGTAATTGTAATAATAAGTTGCTCTCATTTGTAGAGTGGCTGCTGTGTGCAAGTTGATGTCCTTTACGTATATCATAGACTGTCTTATTTCATCTTCTAGGAGTTCTCTGAGCTAGTTAGGTCCATCTTGCATATGAGGAAACAAAGGTGTAAGTAACTTTTCTGAGGTCATATTGCTAGCCAGTGGAGAAGCCAGGGTTAGAAACCTTGGGTGTATGGTACTGTATCCCTGCATTGAGAGTCAAGGTTAGACTGGTTGTCTCTTACCTCATTTGTATGTATAATAGATTGTGCTTCTACTTCTCTTGGACTAACTTGAAGAATAATTTAGAAAAATTTTGGAAGAAAAATCAAGAGAAGGTTTTCTTTTAGGTAGAAGTATGGTGGTCTGGAGCTTACGGAAACAGATTATATGCCTTCTTGGTCTTTATTTTGTCCAATAAACACTCATTTTCCCTTTAATTGAAGACAGTAAAAATTTAAAAACTGCTCATTAAACCAAGGGAAATAGATTACTGATCCTTTTTTCTGGCATTGTTCAACAGGTTAGATTGGATCACAATGGAAAATTTTCTAATACAGAAAGTCAAGGGGTTAACTCTGAAAATGGGCCAGTTTTGGTTGAAGAACTGGGAAAAAAGTATGTACTATTCTTCAGCATAATGTAATTATGATTATTTCTAAGTGGCCTTGGATATTTGCAAATTCAGTGGAAGGTATTGCCTATTTATTAAAAAAAATCACATATTCAGAAAAAATAGTTTGAATTCAAACTATATTTTGTGTGTTGGCAGATGTTAAATAAGGAATACTTGTTTTATTGCTTAGAGTTTAAAGCGTGTCATTCTTCACAAAGGCAATTTGAGTAATTAACTGGATTATAAAGTAGTAGCTTTAGAAAGCAGGAATGATATGCATTTTTATTTACATTTAGTGCCTGATTGCATGGAGTTAGTATTTGGTAATTGTTTGTCAAGTAGTGCAGTAAAATACTGTTGAATTGCTATTACAGTGTTATTTTAAAACAGTTTGTTATGATTGCTGCTGCCTTTACTATGAGAAGACAGTCTTAAGTCAGTCCTTAAGCTTTACCATGGATTATTTTAAACATACACATAAATGAAGGAGATAGTACATGGAGCCCAGTAGAACAAATACCCAGTTTTAGCACCTTAAAGCATTGAACAGTCTTTTCTAGTTTTTCCCCTAACATTTAAAATTAACCTTATTTTTTAATGGGAAAGAAGTTGGATTTTTTAATTTTTATTTTTATTTTTTATCTTTAAGAGACAAGGTTTTGCTATGCAGTTCAGGCTGGCCTTGAACTCACTTTGTAGCCCAAGGTGGCCTTGATCTTACAGTGAGTGATCCTCTGCCTCAGCCTCCTGAGTGCTGGTATTGCAGACTTACACCACCATGCCCAGCCAAAGTCCAGATGTTTTAAAGCTAATTCAAACATCACAGTTTTTCTCCAGTAGATACTTACATGTGTCAAAAGAGAGTAAGGGCATCTCTAACCACCTTAACTATAGTATAGTTTGATGATAGTATAGTAGACTAGCAACTATCCCTTACTACTTTTTAGGTCTTTTTTTTTTTTTTTGAGATAGAAAGTGTGTTTTTTGACTTATTTGATTAAAATTAAGTTTAGATAGTATTTGTATTCTAGTTTTTAAAATAACTACATTAGTCAACAAACAGTAAATATGTTTAAGTGTTCTTACTAGGAATATTTTAGGTTACTATAAATCTTTGCCCTCTTTCAAAGGCATGCTTCAAAGAACCTCAAACCTCCTCTAGAAAGCTGGAACACAGTGTCTGGAAAGAAGATGAAGAAACCTACTTCTGGACAAAATTTGCATTCTGGTAGGGGCTCATCAATTGGTTATTTCTTTGGGATAGGAATGGGGTACTTGAGATGTTCAAAATAGTAAAATTATGAGGTATGTTTTGGGTTTTTGCCACAGACATGGATTACAGAGGGCCAAAGAATCCAAGCAAGCCAATAAAAGCCCCATCAGCACTACCTCCTCGACTACAGCATCCTACGGGAGTAAGACAACATGCATTCTCTAGTCATTCTTCAGGGTCCCAGTCTCAAAAATCTTCCAGTGAGCACAAAAACATTAGTAGAACACCTTCACAGATCATGAGGTAACCTTCCTGAATGCATGAGAAGTGAAAATCAAGTGGAATTTGTTGTATTTTGTTCATATACTTGTCTGTAGTATAGTATTAAAAGAATTGTTGATGAAATACCATGTGAGGATTTCATATCTTTATCATCTTTAAGCAACTAAAGGGAATATTTAGAAAAACAAAACAAATTTCCTACAGTTTGTAACAAAAACAAATAACTAAAATAATTTGGAATAATGACAACTTACCCTCAAGGTTGCTTACTTCCAGTGACCCTGAGAATGGCCTGGGTAAAGAATGGTAAGAGCTTTGCATTCTGGGCACACCTAGCAAAATAGTGCAGTGCTCTGTGGCCTGCAGTGACTTATCTCCCTAATGAATGGAATTCTTGCAACTGTTCAACTATTTGTGGCTGAAGTCTATTGTTTGGACATTGACCAGACTCCACTAGCACCTGGTAGCTTACCTAATACAAGCAAAAATAATTCAAGAGATGAACTTACTTTGAACATTAACTTCAGAAACCTAAAAATGTAATTATAGGAAGTTCACAGGCAGAAATGAAATTTTTCTTTAATAAATTTATCACTTTTTGATGGTCGAGAAAAGAACCATTTTCTCCTAAACACCAGAGTACTCATTAGGGCCTTAAGAAGTTTAAAAAAAAAAAAAAGTGCTGGGTGTGGTTGTCTGTGCCTGTTCCAGCATTCTGAGAGGCTGAGGTAGGATGATTGTGATCTTGAGCCGGGCCTAGGCATTCTGTCAACATAGTGAGACCCTGTCTGAAAATAAAATAAAAATTGAAAAGGGCTGGGGATGTAGTTCAGTGTGAATGCCCTAATTTCAATCCCAGTACTACAACAAAGAAAGGGAGGAAAAATACATGTAGATTATTAAATGGCTACTTAAATATTGTTTAAATCACAAACTGAATTTATATCCAGTGTGTTGCTGGTATAGATTACTCTCCTAGGAATTGGAAGACGACTCCAGCAGATGTTTAATAATAATACTTTTAATACTATGCTGTTGATGCATATCTTTTTTTTTTTTTTTACTAGGATCGCTTTCTTTTTATATGTTGACTATATATCATTTACTTTATAAAAACACATGGTATATGGCAAGGGTGGTTAAGTCATGAAGCTTTAGAGAGCTTTTGCTATTGTGGCTGATTATATAGAAACCTAGTGATATTTGCAGTTAGAGATCAGTATGTCTTTTCCATTTTGTGAGTGATGGTGAATTTTACTGGTATATTAAAACCAATTTAGAAAATATTTAATATGAAAGATTTAAAAAAAAAGCCTAAGCAACATTTGATTTTTATACCTAATAATCCATTTAACTTAATGTTAATGTTCATCTTCACTTTATTTTTCACGAATACATCAGCTTTGAATTCTAGTTATAAAAGCACTATAATACTAGGTGTGACCCTTTCACGGTATCTCTTTTCCATCTCTTTCTCATTGATAACATTTTTTCCTGTGGAGAAAACAAAACACATACATACATGCAGCACAAAGCAGGACTGCATGTGTGCATTCATTCATTTGTTCATTCATTCATTCATTCATTCATTCATTCATTCATTCATGTGGATGTGCAGGAAATGTTGCTGAACATCTCTCTTCAAGCTTCGTGAAAATAGGAAGGAATTGATTCTGTGTGCCGGTGAGGGTAAGATGAAGACCACAGAGTAGCAGTAATTTTTTTGTGTAGTAGGAGACATTGGTAGGTGGTATTAATTTTTTATTTTCTCCTGACAACTTGCTAAGTCATCTGTGAAGTCATTTACCATGGAGTTTGATAAGGCCTGGCCTAAATTTATGAAGGCCCAGATTTTCACTTTTGTCTTTTTTCTAGTGCAGTTGGAATTGACATCTGCCATGTTGGAACTAGAGTGTGATTGTAAAGAGGCCATCTGAGGACATGCAATGACTGTTTCAGAAGTGAAAGAATCAGATTGTATTATAGTGTCACTCCCACTCTTCTTGACAAGATTATATCTTTGTTCTATGACAAACATTTTTTGTGTAAATTTCGAATTTTTCCTACCGTTGCAGAAAACTGTTGTTACACAAAACAGAAATATTACTTATCAGTAATTATAAACCATGTAAGAACTTTGGAGTTGTCTTATAGACTACTAAACTGTATTCATGAGTTGGACTTCCTTCTTTGGCCATGGTTACGTTGGTCTTATCTCCATCATTACTGTCCAGCCTTGCACATATTTTTTTTAAGTTCTCCATCTTCCTTAGTAGTGTCATAATAGGTAGGAGGATGGACCAGTGTCTTGTTTGACCATTACCCTTTACTTAGAACAGAACATTAGAATGCTTGTGCGACCTGAACTAGTAAAGCTTCCTTTTTTTAGAGAGTGAATGCTTACAAAAATATTGGGAGTGTGGCATGAAGAAGATATTTTTTATTTTCAGTAAAGCAGAAATCTAAGCACTTTTAATTTTATATTACTTGGAAATGAGTTGTATGTTTTGTATTTGTTTCCCTTGTTGCCATTTTTTGTGTAAGGTAGTGTAATGGTATAAGAGTTTCTCTGTAAGTTTTATTTAACCAGGTTTCCAAAAGTTCTAAAATGTTGAAGTGTAACAAAATTGACCAAGTAATTAATTGTATTGCAAAACAGGTATTATTTAGGTGCTCAATATACTTCGTATTTTTTCTTTTTCTTTTTCTGACAAGAATGTTATATTTGACAGAAAACCTGACCGTGAGCGAGTTGAAGATTTTGATCACTCCAGTCGAGAAACACACTATTTTGGCCTCTCTCCCGAAGAGCGCAGAGAGAAGCAAGCTATAGAAGAATCTCGTTTACTGTATGAGATTCAGAATAGAGATGAACAGGCTTTCCCAGCACTTTCTGTATGTATAAAAACATATTGTCAAAGATTAATGTTTATAAATCCTTCTAAGTATAGTTTTTCATGGTGGCCTAATAATTTATGGACTTGAAGATCCCATGTTCTCCCTCCTTTTCACATTTTATGAAAGATCTAGATCTAGAGCTACTACAGAAAAGTTGGTGAGTCTAGGAAAGGAAGTTGATATTACTTCCAGTGGTTAGTATTTTGTTTTGAAGCAGGGCATGTTAATTTACCAACAGAAGTAAATGTGATCATGAGGTAGTTAATCAGAAATAAAATACATCTATAAAATTGAGAAAAACTCTTCAGTCTTGAGTAAGCATATCCAGACCTTACAGTTAGAGCTTTCTTTTGAGTATTTGCTGTTGTAGGTTGTAGCACATATAATCCTGTGGTGTAATCTTTGCTTCCATCATGTGTCAGACCCTGGGTTGTGATGCATGCTTCTTTGATAAAAGACATCTTTAGGTTTCTTAACTTTTTGAGGGAGAGTCATGAGGAACCATTGTCATGTAGGTAAAAGAGGATTCATTGTCAGGACAGGGAAGACATAATTCATTCTTAGTGCTGGGAACCCTGTGTCTGTATTCTTTTTAAGTCTTGATAAATGGTATTCGATGACCTCTGATCCCTATTGGCAACAATATTTAAAAACAGAACGGGCTGATGTGGAGTCCCACTATACCAATATAATACATTAGGACTGGCTGTTGTGGAGTCCCACTATACCAATATAATACATTAGGACCCCATGTGCTTAGTTCTGTCTTCTAGTTGTGGAATTTCTTAGAGGTCTGAAGAGGAGCTAAATTGAAAAAATTTTTATATAATAGATAACTACAGATTATTTAAGCTTGTACTCATACCTTTTTCTTCTTTTCAGTTAATGTGTGGTAAAAAAGTATAATGACTATTATTTGGGCACAGATTGTGCAAATTTTTTTTTTTTAATTAAAATGGGGTCTTTGTTCTCATGATTTTTAGACTTTTTATGAGTATGACCCAGTGTTGGATTTATTAGCTCAGGTTTATTTTCTAGATAACTCCTGTTAGTGAGGTCTAAGATTCTTACCTGTATGGGACATTTACTTTGAGTTCTGTGACAGGAACCTAGGAATCTTCATTCGGAATTCAGCTTAAAATTGTGACTTACTCCAGTCCCGTTGTTTCACCAGTTAGGAGATTATATTTTGTGCAGATCCTGTGTGACTTACCCTAAGAGTCAGCGGCGTTTAAGTGATAAGAATCCTGGTGTATGGTATCTGCTAATTCGCACTTAGATTTTTTTCTCCTTCACAAAGGACTGGCTTCTAAATAGTTTATTTGGAATGTTGGTACACAGGATACTATTGCTTGTGTAAGTTGCAAGGTGAAAGTTTGGTCAGGGTGGCTTCCTGAAATTGAGGATATGAAGTCTACCTACTAATTTAGGCTGACAATCTCATTGACTAATACTTTGACTTGGTAATCAGACTGTTAATGCAGAGCATATATACAGTTAAATATGGGTCTTAAATACTATCATTTGTAGGGTGAAAAGTAAAATATAGTTTAAAATATGTTTATAGCAGCAAAGTTCATAATAGCTAAGTGACCTATATATCCATTAATAGGTGACTCAATGAAGAAAGTGTGGTATTTCTATACAGTGGAATATTATTCTAACATGAAGAAGATAAACTTGAGTCACCTGTAGGAAAATGAATGTGCCTTGAGCCTATAATGTTAAGTGAAATAAATTTTACACACAAGCTTAAATATTGCAGTTTCTCTTACATAAAAACCCCAAAATATAAAGAACAAAATAGAAGATGGATAATAGGAAAAAGGGAAATAAATATTTTGTAAATGGGAACAAGAGATGGCACAGAGAACCAGGAAGGAAAGAGGATGAGATACATTATTTACATGTACCAGCTGCCCATGAGGAATGTGATCATTGTTTACTGCAAACATTTGGCTATGAAAGATAAAGAAATTGTAGCATGTGCAAGATCATGAGTTTGAAACCTGGTACAAAAAAAAAAAATCAAGAATTGAAAAAAAAATGTAGGGCTTTGAAGCTGTGTGTGGTGATGCATGCTGGTAATCCCAGCACTTGGGAGGCTGAAGATCACTCTGGGTTCATAACTAGCCTGGGGTACATAGTGAGTTAAAGGCCAGCCTGAATTAAATAGACTCTCAAAAACAAACAAATACACAAATAATAAAGTATGTGTATGGCTTTGAATTGTGAGTTTTTTTAGAAGTATAAAGGGTAAGATTAATTGTAAATTTGTAATGCTAACTGTTGGATTTTTTTTCATTTTAAAGAGTTCATCAGTCAGTCAGTCAGCTTCTCAGAGTAGCAACCCAAGCGCCCAGAGAAAATCCTCACATGTGAGTGATAGAAAAGGGAATAGGCGGAGAATGGATACAGAAGAACGAAAAGACAAAGGTATGTCATGCTTCATCATTTGAAAGCAGATGCTGGGAAGATCTGTGTCCTGTTTCAAATCACATGTATCATTACTCCCTTATCTGTAGTTTTGCTTTCTGCAGTTTAAGTTATATTAGGTCAGCTGTGGTTTAAAAATATTAAATGGAAATTTCCAGGAACAGTCATAAATTTTAAAGTATGTGCTGGGGCTGGGGATTTAGCTCAGTGGCATAAGCGCCTGTCTGGCAAGTGTGAGGTTGTGACTTTGGTCCCTGGTAAAAGAAACTAAAGTATGTGCTGTTGTGAATATTTGAGATCTTGTGTCATCCTGCTTCTTCCCACTTAGATGTGAATCATCCTTTTGGCCCATGTGAACCCACTGTATATACTGCCTGCTAAGTAGCCGCTTACTAGCTGTCTTAATCAGATCGACTCTGAAGGTGGTGCAGTGCTTTAATAATGGTCCCAAAGAGAAGCCACAAATGCTTCCTTAGTGAAAAGGTGAAAATATAAGAAGATATTTTGAGAGACCACATATGTGTTCTGTTTTACGATTAGTCATTATTATTAGTCTCTTACTGTGACTACTTTATAAACTGTCAATAATGTCAGTACAGAAAACATGTAAGATTGGATACTGTCCACAGCTTTAAGCATCTGCTGGATTGTATTCCTTATGGATTAGGGCGGATGATTATATTGGGATAAAAGTCGTTAAGTAGTTTACTAATGTCAGTATCTGACTGTTGGAGAGGAACAGTATGATGAGCATTACTCCAAAACCTGCATACTTACTACTGTAAATGTGTTTCAAACAGTACTTTTGATCCTTTTTATCTTTATATTTTATTCTATTTTCAATCCTGACTGTTGGTTATTTTTATCTTGATCTATTAGAATCTACTCATGGACATATTCACTTGGATAAAAAACCTGAGCCAAGCACATTAGAGGTAAAAGTTTTAAATACTTACTGTATCTTTTTTTTATTTTTATTTTTTTTAACACTGATAGCATAGTAGGAAGAAATAGAAATAGAACCCAGGGCCTTATACATCCTAGACAGGTACTCCACCACTGAGATGATACATTCTCAGTCCTTTAAAAACAGTTTTTTAGGAACAGGGTCTTGCTAAGTTGCTTTGGCTGGCTTCAAATTTACAGATCTTCCCGCCTCAGCCTCCTGAGTAGCAGGGTTTACAGGAATGTGCTATCATGCTCAGCTTGATTTTAACATTTTACAACTTTAGTAGTGAAGTAGAAAAACATGGAAAAGATGATGAAGCTTGAGGGGAAGTTGCTCACAGATGATAACCATCTATTTAAAGTATTTCACATACCTTAACAATAAAAAAAGGTAGCTTTTATGCTTCATCACATTGCTAATAGTAGGTTGGTATTTATAAGGGAGAAGATTGTTGTTTGAAGCCACATCCTCAATAATAGCTGCCCAGTATTTTGATATGGTAAAGATGTACAGTTGCAAAGTTAACTTATTTGTTGAAGACCAGGTATAATTGGATGACGTTTTCTGCCATGAGTGGGTTCTGTCAGATGCAGGTTGGGTGGATTATGAAGGCAACAGTTATCCCAGAATGTGGATCTTTGGAATACAAAATTGCTTCTTTTCTGTTTTTTTTTTTTTTCTTTGACTTTCAAAGAGTATTAATGATGATAAATGTGTGAGAGTTTCATCACCGTCAAAGTCAAAGAAATTGGAGTGCGCATCTCCTGCAGAACAGGTGAGTTGTGATGTTTGACATTGAGTGTCTTAGTCTCTGGATTTCTTGTTCTTTTACAAACAGAAGTCATATAGGGAATGGGAGAATTTATTCTAATATAATTTGAGTGCAGATATTATTCTTGTATGACTATTTTTTGGTTTTTAAGACATGGTCTCATTATGTAGTCTAGGCTGGCCTCAAACCCGTAATCCTCTTGCCTCCTGAGTTCTGGGATTTATAGGAGCGTACCACCTCACCTGGCTGTCTCTAATTGATTTTGCTGTCAGCTAGTCTGAAGTGTTACCAGTGTTTATAGAATGTTATTTTATGACTGTTTTCTGGCCATTTATTTGAATGAGTTTTGAGTAAGTTTATTTTTGTTGTATTACTTTTAGTGCCTTATGTTAACCATTGTATGGTAAGTTGGCTTGAATATTAGATTTTTGATAGGAAACTGAATTATACTTGAAGACATTCTAGAAGAGTTACCTGAATCATTAACAGTTACTTCTTATACATTTAAAAGACACAATACCACAAATCCTACCTCAGCCTCTGAGTGCTAGAATTAGAGGCGTGTATTATCATGTTCAGCTTTATTTACATATTATTTTTAGCTCTAATGTTTTTTCTTTCATTCTAAGACCAGAAGAACCATTTATACTTCAGTGCTATAAAAGGCAGACAACTCAAGGTACATACGGTGATTAAAATCAGTGTCTCAACAAAATATCCTTGTGTCTTTTTTTCCCTTTTTCTTGAAGAACCCAGCAGGTATTTCTTTGTCGAATCCAGCTCCCCTTATAGTTTCTCCAGAGGTACATCTAACTCCTGCGGTGCCTTCTTTACCAGCCACTGTGCCAGCTTGGCCAAGTGAACCTACAACTTTTGGACCAACAGGTTAGAGAGTTTAGAAACTCCCACCCAGCCACCCACCCATCTGTCAGTCTGTCAACCAACCAACCAACCAACCAGTAATGTCTTTCAAGTCATACTTCAAATTCTTTTTTTTGTGTGTGTGTGTTTGTTTTTGTATTTTTGAGGCAGGGTCTTGCTATGTAGTTCAGGCTGGCCTTGAACTCATGATGATCCTCCTGCATCAGCCTCCTTAGTGCTGGGGTCTATAGGTGTGTGCCACCACACCTGGCTAGACTTTAGATTCTTGAGTAGGAGCTTGTCTGTGGAGCAGGGTTAAATGTGTGGAGCCTCACAACTCTTGTGTTTCTCTGTGTCTGCATCCAGTGCAGGGTGCTGTGTTTACTTGAGAGGTGTTCGTTGAGGTGTGCTCTCACAGTCCTAGGCACACAGTGTTTGAGCTGGTTATCTCCACTGTTTGCTGTGGATGCTTGCACTGTGGACCAGCCATCAATAGCTCCCAGTTGGACACCTTTGTAGGCCCTTTGTCTCTCATGTTTGTGAGAGCTGTAGTTATAGGACATTAATTCCAAATTTGTTTTCTGGGCTTACTCTGTATCTGAAGGCCCTGAGTTACTATTAAAATACTTGAAGTGTTTAATTATGTGCCATTTTACCATCTGCATCACTGTGCAGCACTGTAATGTAAACATTTCTGGAAGAAAGGTTATTTTCACCTTTTTGTGTTTTTGATTTCCTTTACCTCTCTTTTTTGTAGGTGTCCCTGCTCAAATTCCTGTTTTGTCAGTGACACAGACTCTGACCACTGGACCTGATTCTGCTGTGTCCCAAGCTCATTTGACATCCTCTCCAGTTCCTGTGTCAATTCAGGCAGTTAACCAGCCCTTGATGCCTTTGCCTCAGACGTTGAGCCTTTACCAGGACCCACTCTATCCAGGGTTTCCTTATAACGAAAAGGGAGATCGAGCCATTGCACCACCTTATTCACTGTGTCAGACTGGGGAGGACCTGCCTAAAGGTAAGACTTTTCAAATTGATTTCCTTTATTAAGGTACAAACAGATTTAACATAGTCACAGTGGGGCCATATGTGTATGTGCCAGCCTATAGGACTTTCTTGTGCTGCTATGTTAGTTACATATGTACCACTGGTGGGAACATGGAAGAAATGAAACTATCAAGTAGCAGTTAGAGGTTTGATTTCTGAGTAAGCCAAAGGAAAAATTTTGGGAAATACACCAGAGGTTTGGGTATTGATTATTCCTTTCTGTCTCAGCTTAGTTTTATTTTATTTTTTTAAAATTCTTTTTTCTTTTCTGAGAGGGTCTCTTTATGTGGTTCACGCTGGCCTTCTGCCTTAGCCTCCTGAGTGTTGGGACTACAGGCGTGTGCTACCACGCTTGGCCCCAGCTTGAATTTTTAGCAAAAATTTTTTTGAGTTTAGTAATGACTGTCATGTAATTTTTAAAATAGCTTTAAAACCATTTTGAAGTAAGAAACGTAATAATTTCCTTAACTAGCTACCTTGAACATTATGATGTTTTCTCAACAAAGTTCTGGTTTAGGGAACAAATTATATTACTTTATCCATTAAAAAATTATGAAGGAGTCAGGGTATAGCTCAGAGGTAGAGCATTTCTGGGTTCAAACCTTGTCTCTACAAAAAAAAAAAAATTTTGTTGCTATTACTAGAGCATTAGACAGTATTTGTATGGCTTTTGTTTAAATACTTTTTAAATTTTCTGGCCCCTTTTATTTTCAAGGAATTTGTACTCTTAATTGTCCATTTGTAGTTAGTAAAATTTTTTTGTTTGTGTCACTGAGAGAATTCAACAGCTACCTATATACTATTTGATAATATAGAGATAATTTGTGTTATTCAGTCAGTTGATGTTTGAGCCCATGGGCAGCTCACTAATAGCAAATGGATGCTTGGACTGTAATATCCTACTAATCTTGTTAACAATAAGTGAGGGTTAAGGAGAATGTTACCATTTTTACCAATGTCTTTATTTCATAATTTTTAAAACCCCACAGAAAAGTTGAAAAATAACAAAGCTTTTTGAGTATCTTTCAGCCAGATTCACATTTAATCAAATAAGAATCTCAAATCATTTTGGGGTTTAAACATTAGTATAGAAGGAAGCATATTGAATTACCTTATAACATCAGCCAAAGCTTTGGTTATTTTTACAGTTTTTATGTTTTATATCACATTAAAGAAAAAAGATTTAGCAAGTAAATTTACCTATAAAACTATTGATTAGAATGATGAAGAAAAACTTGGTTGAATGTGTAGTTTCACTGAGTGATTATTCTCTTTTTCAGATAAGAATATTCTTCGATTCTTCTTCAATCTTGGTGTGAAGGTATTTACATTGTATCATTTTATTAATACTGTTTTAAATTATTAGTGTTTAAATCATGTGAACTATCTAGCAGTACTCTAAGGTGTCATCATTTTTTTTTTTTTTTTCTTGTATTTTTGAGACAGGGTCTTGCTATGCAGTACAGGCTGGCCTTGAGCTCATTTTGTAGCCCAGGCTGGTCTCAAACTTGAAACAATCCTCCTGCCTCAGCTTCCCGAGTGCTGGGATTACAGGTGTGAGCCACCACCCCCGGCTGGTGTCACCATTTTAAGAACCAGCATTTTTAGCACAGAGCAATATGTTCTGGGAGATGGTAGAAGCTCCAGTTTTTGCTTGCTTTTCCTCTTGGTAGTGGTTTAACCTTGCAGAGGAGCACGTGCAGGAACTATGTTCCTGGGCAACCTTATGGAAATTCCCTCAGTGGGAAATTAGATGAAATGTCTGGGTTTGACATTCTGCTTTGACATTTTTTTAACTGTATAGTCTTGGGCAAACCATCTAGTATCTCTGAGTTTAGCTTTATTGATTTATGGAATGGGATCAATGTTCTTTCATTAGCCTCAGTTGTTGAAAGGACCAAAATAAATAACCGTTGAAAGTATGTATCTCATTAGCATAGCAGAGTGGCCCTCTGGGAAGTAAAAAGTCTTTTTTTAGAGAAGCTGTCTTTGTCAGTGCTAGGCTGACTTTTGTCTTGAATTAGTCTCCTTGGGTTCTAGATTCTTTGGAAAGAAATGGAGTTCTTTCTGGTCTAGTGTTGTTTCACAAGGCCATGTGATGCATTCATTGCCTAGTTTTGTATTTTATCTTGTCAATGTTTACATTATCTAATTCGTTAGTTAACCTGTTGACTGGTTATATTTTCTTTGTATTTTGAGTTTTAGCTGAAACTCTGTATAGAGGAAGAATTTGGAGTATTTCATTTTCAACATTACTGTTCTTTGAGTTCTAAATTTAATACTCGTAGTTAAAGGAGACTCTGTGGGGTCCTAGAATTGTTGAGTCCTGTCATTGGAGATCATTTTTCCTACCAGCATTTTCTTGGTACAGTTGAGTGAGTGAATGAATGGAAGAGCTAGACTGTGAATGCAGGTCTAGTCAAACTGCTAGTGGTTGAGATCATGTTTCCCGTGAGCCTCTGTATTAGGACTTTAGATAGACAAGGACAAGGAAAGTAATCTTAAACTAGCAGTTTGATTGCTTTTCATGTTAGGTATCGCAGTGATTTAGTATTTAATAAATTATGTTTTCTTTACCAGCATGAGAAACTTGAGCCTACTACTAATTATAAATACTGAACAAAATTTATATTGTTTGCTCTTTTTGCTTATTGTACTGTTTTGTGTCTCTTTCAGGCATATAGTTGTCCAATGTGGGCTCCGCATTCTTACCTGTACCCTTTGCACCAGGCCTATCTTGCAGCCTGCAGGATGTACCCTAAGGTCCCTGTCCCCGTGTATCCTCATAGTCCTTGGTTCCAAGAAGCTGCTGCTGCTCAGAATGAAAGTGACTGTACGTGTACTGATGCACACTTTCCTTTGCAGACTGAGCCCAATGTTAATGGTCAGATGTCACAGGCAGAGATTGGGCCACCAACGTTTTCTTCACCTCTGGTTATCCCTCCATCTCAGGTGTCTGAAAGTCATGGACAGCTGTCTTACCAGACTGATCTGGAATCTGAAAACCCTGGGCAGCTTCTTCATGCTGAATATGATGAGTCGCTAAGTGGCAAGAACATGTATCCGCAGCCATCCTTTGGACCTAATCCATTCTTAGGCCCGGTTCCCATCGCACCCCCCTTTTTCCCTCCTGTTTGGTATGGGTACCCTTTTCAGGGATTTATAGAAAATCCTGTAATGAGGCAGAATATTGTACTGCCCTCTGAAGAGAAAAGTGAATTGGATCTGCCCTTGGAAAATTTGGATCTGTCTAAAGAATGTGCTTCGGGCACAGCAGTAGAGGAGTTTTCAGAGTCTCGGAGTGAAGGTACACATTCTATCCCTGAAGCAGCTGTGAGCAGCAAGAAGGAAGGCCGGGCGGAGCAGTCATCACAGACGCAGAAGGCAGATCTTGTGCTTGCTGCGACCCCTGTTGGAGCAGAGGGGAAAGCTCATCTTCCCACTCAGATTCTAAATAGAGAAAGAGAAACTGTGTCTGTAGAACTTGAGCCGAGGAGGACCATTCAAAATCTAAAAGAAAAACCGGAGAAAGCAAAAGATCCTAAGACTGCTGCTGATGTGGTCAGCCCTGGGGCCAACTCTGTGGATAGCAGAATGCAAAGACCAAAAGAAGAAAGCTCAGAAGACGAAAGTGAAGTGTCTAATATTCTGAGAAGTGGCAGATCCAAACAGTTCTATAATCAAACTTACGGAGGCAGGAAGTACAAAAGTGATTGGGGCTATGCTGGTAGGGGTGGATATCAACATGTGAGAGGTGAGGAGTCCTGGAAAGGGCAGCCAAGCCGAAACCGAGAGGAAGGTTATCAGTACCACCGAAGCGTCAGAGGACGGCCCTATAGAGGAGACAGGAGGAGATCAGGAATGGGAGATGCCCACCGGGGACAGCACACTTGATGCTTATGGTTTGGGTCTTTTAAAACAGAAACCCTTTATTAAGTGGAGTACTTTTAAAAGGCTTTAAAAAATACCTTAAAATAAAAACCCAAATTGGAACTATCTCCTCCCCTCTGCTTTAACCCTCATTCCTGTTGTGGATGGGATTTTGGACATAAGTTTAAGGGGCAAGTGAATTTCTGGTATTACCATTTTTCTTTGTTTAAAATATATTTGATTTCTTTGTTGGGCGACTGCCCCCATAAAAAAAATAGTAGTTCAATTTGTTAAAGTATTTTTTATAAACAGCTTAATATAAACCATTATAGGTTTAGTGTTTGATTTTTTTTTTTTCTCGTACAAGTTTGATTTTCAAATGTTGGAAATGTGTGCTTTATAGTGTCTACTAAAGTGACAAGAAAATATACCATTTGACACAGTATAGATTCCAAAACATAACATTGCACCAAATAGAAATGTATATTTTATTATGCAATGCCTTAGTCATAAACTGGGCTCAAACAATTCTCAGCCTACAACACTGTTGTCTTTTAAAACGCTTCCAACCCAAAGGCCTTTCATCTCAATATCTGTCAGACTTGAATAATGTCTTCTCTTTAATATTACACATAAGGCAGCCTATTAACCTGTGTCTTAGAAATGTTGTATATAGTTCTTTTAATATTCATAGGGAATATTTTTGAATTTTGGTATTTGTTGACCTTAAGGTTGCATAAAGAATAGATGTTTAAGAAATAGTAGGAAATCCAGTGAAATGGCTGTTTCCACCCAGAATTCTTAGCACTGGTGTAAATATCATGGTGCCTACTCGAAAGAAATATAGATGCTATGCATTTTGAAAATACTCTGCATCTGTTAAAACTGCAGAAGTTTTTTAATGCCACTTTAACACTAATGCACTGACAGATTCTAAATATTTTGTGAGAAAAGTTAAAACTTTTTAGCTTGACAGGTTTCTATAGAGTAACTTTTGTTTTTCTTGCACCGTTGGTTATGTGTATCACTTTACATTTGCATGTTCAGATTTGTCATGGCTGGAATTATTGTACAAAAATGAGATGATTGTGACTTCTAGTTTGTTTCTAGAGGATGCTGCTAGAAAATGGTTTTGCTTTGCAGTTTATAGCTTGTTACTTTTAGGGTTGTATGTCTAATCTTGTTTCCTTTGACTTTGTAGTATTCACTTGCTATCCCCTTTGCATGTTGCACTCCTCTTCTTTGGAGATTGGATTGTCAGTTGACAGTATTTGTGTTACTTTGTAAAAATAACTAGCTGGTGTTTCTTGTACATACCAGTGTGAATTTCTGTTCCTTATGTTGAAATTACCTTCTGATCAGGAAGTTTGAGTGCTATGCAAATAATGTAGTGATTTTGCTTTGCATGCCATGTGTAATAATATGTAGCCAAAAATAGGTGTGTGGTGGCTTTTTTTTTTTTTTTTTTTTAGGCAGATTACTTTAAAGCAAATACAATTCACTTGAATTTGACAAGCTGAACCAGATGAGTTTTCTGGGGTCTCTGATAACCTGTAGGAATGTTTGGATGTCAGCTAGGCTCAGTGAATCCCCACTGTACTGTAATAATGGTTATTTACCTCTGTGCTGTTTTAATTACCTAATGTCTGTATAACTGCTGATTTGAATAGTGATTAGCATTTAGATATTTTATAACATAGGATTTTAGAGAGCACTTTGAAAGATAACTTTTTTTGTGATGGTGCTAGCTAGGAAAAAATTTGTAGATTGGGATGGTTATGTGGAAAAGAAAATTCTTGGGAGAACCTGTTGGAAGGAATTTGTTGTCAACTTAGGTAGAACAGTTGTTGAAGGTACTGTTTATGCCAGTTTTTTCTTAGTTTCAGTGGCTGAATTACTGAACGAGAAGTTTAGAGGGTCCTTTTACTTTCAGCCCATGCTTTTTTTTTTTTTTTTTGTAATGTCTGATTAGTTTGCCTGATAACTTTATTATGAAAATCACATTTTGATATAAATACCAGATTTATAAGTTTGATCTCAGGAGTCCAAAAGAAATTGTGGTTTCTAGTGTCCTTCATTTTATTGACTGGGGCTTGATTTGTTTCTAGCAGTGTTTGAATTTGGATAGGAAGGGATACTGTTCTTCACTGTCATTCTGTCTTACCTCAATTAAGCAACACAATACTCTATAGCTCCTGAGGGAAACACTGATTTGCTTCCTATTTCCCCCGTCTCACCAGGACATAACAGAAACAGCGCTGAAAGAAAAATTTAGTAGATGGTACTTTTCTTAGTGACCTCTGGAATAAAAGAATCTGATAGTTTTTAAATTGTTAGTCTTTGTGTGAAGGTCATTTTTTTCCCTGTAGGTTTGTTTTTAACTGTATTAGTCTAGGGGATTTTGCCTTATGCTGAGGTCAAAACTAGGGCCAAGCAAGTTTTTGTCCTCTTTCATATTAACTGTCATATTGTATGTTGTCATGAGAAGTGTTTCTATATAAGAAACAAAAAGAATTGAGAATCATTTGTATTTTGATTTAGAAATTATGAAACTTCACTATAGTATGATCAGACACGTTTTCAAGAACAAATGCTTAGATTGACCAAAGCTCACCTGTTGTTTCTTAGTTAGGTGCTTTTGCTGAGCTTGAGTGCAGCCCCCATTCCTTTGAGTACTGTGTATGTCTGTTCTTTAAGTTGGGGTTTCTGTCAAATACATCTTCATTTCTTGTGCCATGTGCTCCTTGGCAGCAGGACGCTAACAGCTGTGTAGCCCTCATGTTGTTTCCCCGTAACCCATAAGGCCATTTTCATGGCAGACTAAGCTCTGACCCTGACTCCAGCGGACAGGAGGAAGTTTTCCCAAACCAATGCTGAGATGCTTATGTGATGGAACCTTTATTCTTGCAGTGTGTTGTTTGTTTGTGACTCAAGAGTGAACTAAAATGCCTGTGAACTGCAAACTTGCTTATGATTGACTTGGTGCAATAAAGTTTCTTTCTAACCATTTTCTGGTTTAGAAAATACTCAGCCATCCTAGAAACTAGCAATATTTATTTTTTGCCTCATTTATTTTACCTTCAGTTTTTGGTAAACTTTGTCTTTTCATGTATGGGTACTACTAAGCAAAGTCCATTTTTGTGTAGCTGAAGAGAATACATATTTAGCTACACTGTTTCTGTTTACTGTATTTTGCTCCCTATTTTGTCTAAATGCTATTTTTATTTCAGAATCTTAAAAATGATTCACTTCCAGTGTGTTAACATCGAAGAACTAAGGCTTTGCTACTAGTGTCAGCCATTTACTCTGCCACGAATAGGGATTTTTTAAAAGCGTTTTTTTTCCCCCCTGAGACACAGTTTTAGAAAATCTTCTAAGAGGGGTGGGTGCATGTCTTAATGCTGGGAAGCAGCAACTTTGGGGTTGAATTTACTTGAATGGATTAAAAATTGCATTGTTACAGAGCTAGAAAAATTTATGTATGAAAAATGATAATAGCCTTACACTGAGTACAGATAATACTTAAGCATGTGAAGATGTGATCCTTTGTGATGTTACTTGTAAAAAAAAAAAAAAGTATATATACATATCTTTTGAAGTGTTGAAAGGAAAATAGTACTTTATATTCTTTATCATATCACTTTTTTAAGTGTTGAATATATTCCTGTTTATTTTTCTATGTTCTGTTTTGTAGCCTTAAGAAGTGTTTCAAACATATCTGAATGTATAAAATAAGAGTAAATGCCCTACATGGTGTGATGCTGCATTATATATAAAAACGTGTGCATATATTAAATTTTGTCTCTTGATTTTGCTTGTGGTTTTTTGGTTCTGAGTAACCTACTAATAAGCACTTTCATTAGATTCTTTAAGAGACAGATATCATGATTTTTTTCTGGCCAGAAAATAATTCTAGTATGACCATATGGGATTTATAGCCTATAGGGTAGTTATTTTCTAGTTTTATGAGCAGAGCTGTCAACATTTTTTCAATAAATCAAGTGCGAATGCAGGAGAATACCTAAGAATATATAGACTAATGATCTTTTTTGTCTGTTACTCCTTTTTTTGGGAGGGGTTTTGTAGACAAGGTCTTTTTATAATATATCCCAGGTTGCCTTGAGCTTTTAATCCTCCTGCCTCAGCCTTCTGAATGGGATTACTGGAGTCCTTCCTGTGCCCAGCTCTGAAGTCTTAATTCATTAAATCAAGTCACCCAAGGATATTGCCAATACTTGTTTAACGTACTCACTACATGAACTTTCTCAAGAAAAGCAGGCTTCCCAAAAAAAGTAGAACTGGAACAAACCTTATCCTGCAGGAATGCATGATAAACCAGTGTGGAGATAAAAAGTTAAGTCTTTGAAGGCTGAAAGGATTTGGACAGAAAACTTTGGAGGGAAAGAGACAAAGATCTTGTAGCTGAGGGTGATATTTACACGGTCAGCATTGAAGCCAAATGGAAAGATGTTTGGCTCAGACCTTTGGTAATGTTGGTTGCTCTAAAAATAGATGGGATAAAAGGTAAGCGATATCAAGGTAGTCAGTGGTCCTCAAAAACATGTCTGATAGCTGGTTTTTCTAAAATTCTAATTACAAGGGCCTGCCTGTCACTTAAAACAGCTTTTAAACCTTTTATTGAGACCATGTAAAAATTGAAAAAAGGGAAGCAAACAGTATTCTTGAGACAACCCGAATTTATAAGCATTTTTGAAGGTGTCATGGGTGCTTCAGAATGGTTTTATATTTAGGGACTAACTATAGGCACTGCATGAGCATGTTAGAACTTTAGAGATGATAGAATGAGTGCATTAGAGAAACAGGGCTTCAGTAAATCCATCTTAAATATGTATCAGTCCTCCAGTTACAGCTTTCACACTCAGAGAAACATTAAAGACACAAATGCCAAAGTGTGGTTCTTATGGCTTCCTGTCCCTTTGAATGTTCTACTTAAATGGACTGGCAGACAGGGGTTAACTGATTTTAGCAACAAAAATCCAGGTTTTGTTTTTTTAGGTGAGACCTTTGGCTTTGGACCAACTACCTTCAGATAAAGTAGAAAACTTCCTTGTTGCATCTAAATTGAAAGTTGATAAGAGTATTTGATTGTTTGATTGTAGAAGTTACTTTATAGAGACCAGAAGTGTAGATACGCCTAAGGCTGTGGTCCATGAGATGAAAGGACCACTGTCCATTTCATGCCCCAAGAACTCTGTGGATGGGAGATAGAGACGTAGGCACACACAAAGTGGGGAGCTGAAACTTAACATGTTTGCATAAGCCAGGATTGCTCCTGTGAAAAGGTAAATTGGTAAAAACTAGGTTTGTTTTGGTCAAGGATGGAGATGATTGTTTTTTGTGGTGCAAGTGACAATACTGGGCCTTGCACGTGCCAGGCAAGGTCTCTTACACTGAGCTGCCACCTCAGCCCAAGGGCCAGGTGGTTTTTTTTTTTTGGTACCGGGGATTGAACTCATGACCTTGCACTTGCAAGGTAGGCACTTAAGCTACTGAGCTAAATCCCCAGCCTAAAAGACTTTTTTTTTTGAAGGCCAGGTTCTTGAAGGGGAAAACAAAACCCAGAATGTACCACTGTTCACAGCCTAAGAATCTGTGAACTTAAAAGTACGTCCAAGCAGGTAATACATCTGAGTCACCTGGCATAAGGAAAACAAGCCATTGGACAATGACCTCTCAGAGTATGAAGATAACCTGGTGGTAACAGAAAACAAGCTGAATAAACATGTTTCCCTTGCATGAAAGTCAAGGGGAGAGGCTGTGGGCAGCTGTGCAGTTTGGTGGTAACACTAGCATCCTTGGTGCTCTTAGCACTTACATGGAACCCTGGAACCACAAAATTCTTACTTGACACGTCCATAAGAAGCAGGTTAGATACATATCTTTAATACATTTTCCATAAATACCCCAAAACTTTCCCTTCCAACAGACTAGCCAGAACTGGGTCACATGGCCTCTTAACTGCAGCAGACTTGGACACTGGAAAAGGACTGTGACAGCTGGTTTATTTGAAACAAACATAGCTTGTTTCAGACCAGCTATGACCTATGACCTGGATACACACTGTCTACCCTAACTGGTGAGAGAGAAGGCATATACGAATACAGTTGAAGAGTAAACATGTATTTGCCACAATAAATCTTCCAAATTTCATGTATAAACCTCACTGACCAGTTGACAAACCAATAAAACGGTTCAAGAGAAATAGAAGACAGTACACAGCAAGTGTAGTTTGACAAGAATGAACAGTCTTTCAAGATGAAAAAGGAACAAAGCAAGCTTCTGAAAAAATTTATCTCTCTTAACTGACCTTGTTGTGTCCCAATTTGTACCTATAAAGTTTATAAAAATCTAAACCCTGAAATCAAGGAAAGCTCCCCATCCATTTCTCACATCTTAAAATACCCATGCTCATTTTTGCTGACTTGACATGTACTTGGCTTTACACAGGTTGTCACATATCTTTTCAACTGTGAGAGGTGCTATTACTCTTTCCTGGGAACTATTCATGTACCTCTGTGACTCCAGCTCAGAATGATTACTTTCTCTTTTGAACCACTGCAAGCTGACAAAGACAATCTAAATGTGTTGATGAACATCAATGAAATTAGTTTGTATAGTATCATATTCCTATTTTCTGTGTAGTACATACATTCACTGTAGCAGGCCCACTAGCAGTCAGATATGGGGGTATATACTGATAAGCAAGACAGAGGACTAGTTTTCAATATTTATGGCCTAAAACTAGGTTAAACAGAATAGTTTTACTCTTGTTAAGGCTGCTCGGCATTACCTAAGTAATAAATATGGATTATCTCTTCAGTGATAACACAATGATTTTTTAATAGTCTGCACATGCAAAATAAAAATTTCAACATATTCTTTCCTCGTACCCAAAATGACTTCTCCAAAAATCTTAATGACTCACCCTTGTGTATTTTAACACTATATATTCTCACACATGTAACACTGTATTATACAAATTGTGCTGGACCCTTGCTTTTAAGTGTCTTAGAGACTTTTTCCAATGAGAATCTATTGCAGTTTCATTGCTTTTAATAGCCAACACTTGCATTGAGGATGTATTTAACTGTGTGGTCATACTAATTTTATAGACAGACTCTTGTGTTTGCAACTGCAGGCTCCTACTGTTCTGTAAAATTTCAACGTTTTAATCCATATTTTTATATTTCATTTGCATAAAAATATACACATTCTGTCATCAGCAAGAACAATGGTGCTTTTATTATGTAATTTTTTAAAATGACAGAATAGGGAATAAAAATAGTGTCTGTCTGGTTTTATTAAACATTATTTTAAATAATCACACACTTCGGCTGGCCTTAAAGCAGAAACTATTCTTGAGACCAGCCTGGGTTACAAAGTGAGCTCAAGGCCAGCCTGAACTGCATAGTGAGACCTTGTCTCAAAAAAGACAAAACCCCCCCCCCACACACACACACAAAAAAACAAAAAAACCAAACCCCCCAAAAACCAAAAGCCTATTTACTTTAGCGTGATCACATTTATGTACAAAACACTTTACATATTCACACTCAGACTAACTGCATAGAAAAAAAGCATGAAAGAATAAAAAACAGTGGTAACCCCTGGGAAGATGATAAAGGGAGATCTTTTTTATTTCATATTTTTGTATACTTAAATTTTTCACAACAGCAATGTACTTATAGATTCTGCACATAAATTTATTTTTAAAAGGCCTAATGGGGTCCACTTAAACCAAACTTTCCACTGTCTTCTATCATTTCTGTGAGCTCTAAAATACTCTTGACAAATATTTTCCAGGTTTCCTGCTTTACATGCACCAATAGTTTATAGTAAACTCACTTTTGCACTCATAAGTTAACTCCAGTTGAGGACATTAAGAAGTTTTAATGTCTTTTTACATCCAAAATAAGAATGACTACATTTGGTACCAAGGGTTACTTTGTATTGCCATCTCCTGCATTTATGTTGCCATTGGGGAAGTGGTTTGTAATCCAGTTGTTTGGTTGCCCACAGAAAAATGTACTTTTAAAAATACATAGATTCTCAGGCACCCAATCTAAAGATTTTGAGTCTGTAGTTATAAGGGAAGTAAACATTCTCTAGAAATGCTCTGTCTTAAATCTTGATCAGTGATTAAAAAATGACACTGCCTTGAGAGTAATTATAGAATACAGACTCTAATTATTGAGTGCAAAAACAAAATCCAGAATAAGGTTTTATTCCTTAAGGGGGCACTGAAATGACTCTTGATGATGTTCAAAAGCACCAAAAACATTAAAAAACAATGTGTAATCTGGTAATAAACACCCGTTTCCTAACAGTGGTGTTTTGTGGTAGACAATCATCCCTGGAAGTATAACAAATATAATCTGATGTTTGTTTATCAAATCTTATCAGTGTAGTCTTCGACTACCGTAGGTTTTAAAACAGGACAGTTTCATTATACTGGCATACTTGGCAAACCAGGTTAAGTATAGGAATCTTTCTCAAGATTTACAATATGGGGCAACACTGGTCAGCATTTGATACATGAATATAATATACTTACTGAAAATCTTCCCATGTCATGAAAACTTGGAGGTAATCTGTCTAGTATGAAATGTCATTTTAGAATGATATGCACAAAAGGGGCCTTTTGAAGAACAGAAAAGTGCAATTTTCTGTGTTTAAACTACAATTTTACAACACAGCTGGTTTTTGATGTTACTTTAAGTAAATTATCCTTCAAGCTCCAGAGTATATTGGGCTATAAAACTTGATTAGTTTTACATGACAGAAATCCCAGTAAATGTTTCTTTTAATAAAATGGCTTATCAATAATTGTCAGATTCAGTCTAATCATCCAAGAAAAAGTAGTTTCCACTCTTCTTTTGTTCCACATCCTAGGAAATAAAAAGCAACAAAAATTGGCAACACTATTCCACATGTAGAGGAAGAATTTTACTCAAGGTATTACTTGGCAAGGTTTAAAACAGTGCCTTACAACCTCCTATGTACTTACTACCCATCTGTATCTGGATATTCCTGGGTTCAGTTTTCAAAAGAAAGATTACTACCCTTTGCCCCTCCGAGAACAAAGTTGCTTTATAGAAGATGCTTTACATACAAAATTTGCCATATATAGAAATAGTATTTTTTTGGGAAAACAAATGTCATTTTTCTTAATTGTCAAGTTTAAGCTCTGGACCAAAAAATGAGTGTGAGAACTGAACCAAAAAATACTACTAGTGTGAGAATTACCTATCACACAAAATACATGCAAAGTCGTTTTTTCTGCAACTGTTTTAGAGTGGCCAGTAACAATCCATTTATGTACTTGTGTAGCTGCTTATTAGCATTAAGTTATGACTGTCTATGATGAGAATAGAGTAGGTTCTCAACTTGTGAACAAACTGTGTTCCAAGTGAATGCCTAAGTGAGATTATATGTAAGTCTGACAAAGTGAGCCTTCTATACCTTTGACACAAATATGGAATGTGTACTGCCTTGCGCTTCCTAGCCATCCGTCTCACACCACCCCGGCTTTGCCTCCTGCTCCTGGAATACTGGGTTCTGACTGTGTACAATGTCCAGCAAACATGTGAACTATTTCTGTGATTTGTTCACATCTATGAATGTTCATAAATTGGGACTTGCTGCAAAGAAATGATTAACAGGTGCACTGTGGTGGGGCAGGGAACTACAAGTCTATACTACACAATAATATGAACAATTCATTATACTTCAGAAGATATTCTTGTCCTCTTTCCTGAAAAATGCCTTTCACAATTGAGCAAACTTTTCCCTTTTATGGCAGGACTTGTTACATTTTTATCCTGGCTGGGAAGTAATATCAGTTACTCGTATTAGGTGTTCAATAACAGAATTATGCTGGGGATATAATACAGTGGCACAGCACCTGCCTGGCAAGTGCGAGGTCCTGAGCTCGATTCACGATACCAAAAACAACAGAATTTTGTGCAAGGTGACTCTGCTTATGTAGCCAAGTTAGGACTCCTTTGTGAGAGCAAATGCTACTGGGGAGTTTGCATATGTTTCTAACCTGCTTTCTCCATTGTTCAGTTTTATGGTTATTGAAGCAGTTTGCTTCAGACTTAAAATATGCATTTGAGAGCCTCATGTGGTGGTGTACCCCCATAATCCCAGCACTCAGGAAGCTGAGGCAGAAGGATTGTCACAAGTTTGAGACTGGTCTGAGTTACATAGCAAGACCCTATATCAAAACACAAAAACAAAACCAAAAAAAAACCTCCAAAAAGATTAAAAAATGCACCATATATATATATATAAAAATCTGCTCCCTCAGATGACTGTAAATAGCACAAAATGCAAACATGTACTCATAAAATTTTTTAAAAAAAATAATGCATTAAAAAACAGGAGAACTTAGTTAAAATATTCTTAAAAACTTCATTTCAATGGTGCCTCGCTATAATTTTTTTTTTTTTGTACCAGGGATTGAACTCACAACTGTTTACTTGCAAGGCAGACATTTATGCTGCTGAACTAAATCCCCAGCCTTGTAATTTTTCCCTAGACAATTCAAATGGCAATTAATTTAGGTAGTACAAGAGTACAGCATAAGAAAAAAGAGTATGCCTGCATCCATGAAGCAACAGCAGCTGTCACAACTACTCATCTATAAGACTGAATTACGCCATTAGGCAATAAATGTAAAAAACACACGACTCTTACAATCTATGAAATATGCTATTGATTTGACACCCTTACACCTGTTCATATTGGTAAAAGCTATCCATAACTTGAGGCTGTTTTTCCACATACCTTAATTGAGTTGAGTTTATTTATTCGTGGTCTATAGTTGTTTGGATCTCTTCTGAATGTGATTTCCAGCTGAGACAAAAATTTGTTCATGCCAGCCAAAAGGGTTTGAGGACTAGGGTGAGAAGTAAGAGAAAAAAATTAATTTGATTTAAAAGAATTTTTTTGGAGGAGGGGGGGAAATGGGATCTTGGTGTGTAATTCTGAGTATCCTTCAAATTATGGAGTCCAGGATGGTTTCGAACTCATGGTGACCCTCCTGCTTCATCCTCCCAAGTGCTGGGATTACAGGAGTACATAACCATATCTGGAAATTTGATTAAAGTTTACCCCCTAAATATGATAACCTTTTGGGATGAAAAATTAAGAATCACTTCTAATTCTCTAATTATACATCATCTGTATAATGGTATTATTACAATGTATTATAAATCTTATGTTTTAAAATGGCTTTGCTTCAACTGTATATATTGCTGGCTGTAATATTTTTGTACAAAGCAAGCATAGTCAAACCTGTATTTCTGATATCTAAAACTAAACATTCAACATGAAGTTTTTTTATTCACTGTGGTATTAGGGGTCAAACTCAGAGACTTGCATATATTGGGCAAGTGATCTACCACTGAGCTATTCCCCTAACAGCTACTTCAGAAAAACAAAAGATACTTAAAAGATTTACATAGTATCAAATTAGCATTTTAGGGCAAAGCAAAAATTTAACAAAAAACTTGTACTTCATAATGGTTTTCAGTAGTAACTCCTTTTATGCATTATTCATCCTTTTCACTTAAACTAGTTCTTAAATTATCTACATCACAACATAGAGATGAATTATTTTAAGCATTTTAAAAACAGAGATAATTACAAATAAACTTTGCATTCTAAGACATTTCCCTAACTTCAAGAAAGCAATCCAATTTCTCTACCTACAATATCAGAAAACACTATGCTGGAACCACAGGAAATTGCTGTTGAATGTGTAAAAAATGTTTGAATACTGGTAATTTCTTATCATTAATAAATTTCTAATAAACTGATTTGAATATAAGTCTTCTCCATATTACAAGTGCTTCCAATCAAGCTAGTCAGCAAAAGTGAGAGAAGAGTAAAACAATGTATTTTAATTCTGCTGTACGTCAGAATCTATTTGCATCAGATATTTGAGATTTACTGTTAGCTTAACCACTGATAAGAAACTAAGTTGGGAAAATCACAATAATCTTTGGATCTTCTTTTTCTGTCATATAAAAAATAGTTCTCATGGAATTATTAGAAAACAGCTATGAAAATTCAGATAATGAAAGAAACCAAAGTTAAGCTGAAGGAAAAGGTGAGAGACCTACAGGTCTTTATGCTTACACTCTTAAATCAGGATATCACACTACACCCTGAAACTATTGTATTTGGTTCTATCTAGTATGCAAAAAGAATACTGTGAGTCATAAAAAAAGATAGACAATTCCATTATAAAAAAAAAAAGCAAAGTGTTATAGTTTGTAAGCTTACTGGGAATTAATAATTTTCTAATTATAGAATTTTGAACTTTAAAAAACATAATTTAACTGTGCACGGTGGCACAGACTTATATATAATCTAGGAGACTGGGGCAGGAAAATTAGGTAGGAGGATTTCAAATTTGAGCCCAGCCTGGGCAACTTAAAAAACCTATCTTAAAAAAAAAAAAAAAAAAAAAAAGAAAAAGAAAAAAATGCTGGGGATATAGATTGATGAGAGGGCTCTGGCAGGTTTAACTCCCAGTACCAAATAAATAATTAATTTAAAAAACATTTATTTTTACCTGTTTGCAACTGTGTTCTTAGATGGAACACCATCAAAAACGATGACCCGATCAGCTAGATAGGTAGCCATGATAAAGTCATGTTCCACAACAAAGGCTGTCTTCTTTGCATGAAGTATAAAACTAAAACAGAAAGATTTGGAAACCTTTTATAGCTTTCTATAATCAAACATTCAAATATCATAGTGAACACACAGTGTGCCAGTACATATAATTACAAGTAATATGGTTTGGAGCGAGGCTTACCGTTTCACAACCCGAGCTGCCATCAATCTTTGCTCAGAGTCCAAATATGCAGATGGCTCATCAATTAAATAGACATCAGCAGGTTTACCCAAACAAAGAGCTAAAGCTACTCGCTGCAGTTCACCACCAGATAATGTCTGAACCTAATGGAAGAAGTTCAGCAAAATGAAGCCATTCAAAATTTAAATAATAAAATTTTAAAAATAATAGAAATAATTATGTTAAGAGCACCTCTTGATCAATGATGTTTTCAATTTGTAAAGGCTTCATTACATCAGTCACAAACTGTGGATGAGTATAAGCATCTCGTATCTTTTCGTGTAGTAACTGGCGAACACTTCCCTGGTTTCAATAGAAAAAAGCAGTTAAATGACAAAACATCAGCACAGAACTTTCACTTACAAATCTTAACAAAGGCAAAAAGAAACTCCAGAGCAAAGCTTCACGTATTTTTAGTTTATTCATCATCTATGCCATATTTTCAGACTTTGTTTATATTTAGTAATTATCATGCCCATTAAGTAGAAAGGCAATAATCCTAAAATTTAAAAATAGAATGCAAATAATAAATGTTTCAGGAGAGAAATCATTTGAGAAATTTAATACATGCAGTAAAATACTATTTTTTGGTGTTGGGGATTGAACCCAGGGCCTTGGGCATGCTAAGGATGTTACTACTGAGCTATACTATCAGATGTTAACACAGGGAGAGACTAAATGTTGGCAAGATAGTGTCACGCATGCCTACTATAATCCAGTTATTCAAGGAGGCTAAGGCAAGAGGACAGCAAATCTGAAGCCAATCTGGAAAATTTAGTAAGAACCAGTGTCAAGAGAAAATATAAAGGGGATAGCAGGTGTAATTCAGTTGTAGTGCAACCGTGAATTTCAAGACTCAACACTACAAAATAAACAGACAAACAAACAAAAGCTATGGGCATATATAATTTTCTTTAATAAACAAGTGAAAGCGTAACAACTCACAGTAGATTTGGGACTGATTTTCTGTGGCTTATAACTGACATTTAGAACAGGCACTTCTCCTGTGAAATAACACAAGTATGTAAGATGTAAAAATCTGCCCAGATCTTTAAAGTTTACTATAGTCAACAATAAAAAGACACATTTAAAGCCATACCTCCTTCATCAGGTTTCAGTCGCCCAGCAAGCATTCTGATAAATGTTGTTTTACCTGTACCTGGCGAAAGAATATACAACACAATGACTTGGAAGATGCTTCATATTTCCAGTAAAGTGTAATGTTATGTTTTTAACTAAGAAATTTGTTATAAATATATACACTCACACAGTGGAAGTCTGACGGCTAAATAGAAAAGTACTTAAATCTTTCATGGCTTACCTCTCAAGTATCAGTCTGAGCTTATTAGGAGAAATAAAGACCAGTACAAGCTTACAATGACTATTTTAATGACTGGTAGGTCTACAGAGTTTAAATCTTGGTTTTTTGTTTTTTTGGGGGGGTACTGAGGATTGAACTCAAGACCTTGCGATTGCCAGGCAAGTGCTTATGGCCTTCAGCTAAATCCCCAGACCTCTTGGGATAATATTAAAAAATACTTAGCTAAATATAATGAACATAGTATAAAAATTGTTCATTTTTAAATTATAAAAGCAACACCAAATATTTAGTAGTCAAATTCATCTTACAAGTGCATTTTTTTTTTTTTTTTTGTCTTTTTGAGACAGGGTCTCACTGTGCAATTCAAGCTGGCCTTGAGCTCACTTTGTAGCCTAGGCTGGTCTTGAACTCGCAACGATCATCCTGCCTCAGCCTCCCGAGTGCTGGGATTACAGGTGTGAGCCACCATACCTGGCACAAGTGCACTTTTGATGCCAAGTTATTATTAAAAATATTGGTGATATAACTAGACAGGTAAGACAAAAGTACAATGAATTTAAAAGAAGTTCCAAATAGCAGTACACAATTATATAAGGAAAAAATCTTTAACTGGAATGTCTGCAAACAATCAATTTATTCTTCCTTTCCTAGTCATTTTGCAAGATTAGTAAGTGATTCATTAAATTATACATAAAAAACCCCACTAGATAAAAACATCTTACTTTCAGTGAAGGTTAAAAAGAAAATATTAATTCGAGTGACAAGATTATACATAGCACAAAAATGTAAAACTACACCATGAAATTTATGGATTCAAAACTGAACTTTAATACCTGTAATAGTCAAAATTCTCCATGGAATATATAAAACTAATTTAATGGAAAACAAAAATGACTCCTATATTTTCAAAAAGTAAGAAAAACTTACTTACCATTTTCCCCTAGCATCACCATGATTTCAGAATCAGTAAACTCTCCAGCTACAATTGCTAGCTCAAATTCTCCCATCTTTTTCTTCATTCCTGGATATTTATACATACACATCTTTTTAACTTCTTCTTCATTTGCTGTCTCAGCCACTTTAAAAACAAGGGATGCATCCCGGAATCTCAAATTTTCTGTTGGAACATAGCCATCCAAAAAAATGTTTATGCCTGTCAGAAAGAAAATTGTTCACAGGTTAGTATGGATTAATTAAAAGATTGAACTTTCCCCAAACCCTAAGATTCTTGGATCTATCTTTACTTATTTGTATGAATTTCTGATATATGCAAGCTATCATACAATTAAAGAACATCAATTTCTGTTATTTATTATTATTATTTCAGTGCTGCATAATGAATACAAGACTTTTGTGCATGCTAGGCAACCATTTTACACTAAGCTACATCCCCAGAATGATTTTTGCATTTCTAAATTTAAACATTTCATGCATATACATGTATTTGCCCATATACATAATCACACACATTGTATGAAACATACTATTTCATTATGATTTAAGATTATTCATGTTTTTTTTCCATCAGATTTTATGTGAAAGCATGTCATTTTTGCTGTATTTTGAAGACAAAATTATTATGAGCCGGGTGTGGTGGCTCATGCTTGTAATCCCAGCACTTGGTAAGCTGAGGCAGGAGGATCGTTGTGAGCTTGAGATCAGTTTGGGCTACAAAATGAGCACAAGTCCAGTCTGAACTGCACAGCGAGACCCTGCCTCAAAAAAACAAAAAACAAAACAGAACAAACAAACAAGAAAAATATTAATTTTTCTTTAAAAGTGATAAATAATTAAGAATGGAGTGTTCAGAGATGTATAATTAATATGAGTAGTTTGAGGACTAATGTTTTAAATAAACTAAGTTACAAGTTTTCAGTTTCACATGGAATAAACCATATACTTTTTTTGGACTGAATTATTTTTCTCTGAAGCAATTTACTTTTTAGGTTTGGACATGATTGATGATCTTGAGTCTGATGGGCAATAACTTTATAGTTTGGGGTTACTAAGTTCTATTACCTTTTTTTCAAGGTTATTGAAATGTAGACTATAAATTTCAGTTTGAGAAACTGAATAAGGAGCTAATTTCACTTAGAATTTTTTTGGCTTCAGTTTCCAAAGATAACCATCATTATCTAGGCAATTTCAATAAATGCAAAGTAAACTAACACTGCACATGAAAATACCTCCCTACTGTAACTGGAAGATCCACAATATTTCTGTAAGATGAGAAATAATGAAAGCTCTCTTTAGCATCATATATATACATATGAATGAAGTAAGGGAGACAGTCTGGCTCTCATCTGGAACTGAGAGGCACCTCAGGGGCTGCACCCCCAGAACATAACACAGGTACGCATTACAACTTTGCCAACAGAACTTACAAATGTCTGTTTTACCAAAATCAGCAGGCTTTTTAACCTTAAACTATTTAAGTAGTAAAAGTAAAAAATTAAAATGGAAAACTATACAAAAATAAATGAAGGAACCCATTTTGTAGCCGCTTAGCCCACATGCTTAGTCTGTCAGTTTAGGAAATAAAGTTATAAAGAAATAAGTAACTTTGCTTAAAAATACAGCAACACAGTTTTTATATTTCTACTGCACCGTCTTATTGATCTAAAAATAAGGCCAAACTATAATCACTTTTATAGTCCACAGAGAACTTTTTCACATGCTATCTTAATTTTTCTTTCAATCTGAAAGGCAAGCAGAGACTTAAGTGCAGTTTCTTTGATGTAACAGATGAGGCACATTCAAAAGCTCACCGTAGCTGGGATGTGGTAGCACACACCTGGAATCCCAGCATTCAGCGAGGTTGAGAAAGAAGAACTGCAAGTGTAAGCCTCACTTGGGGGAACTCGGTAAGACCCTGTCTCAAAATAAAAACTAAAAATGGGCTGGGGATGTAGTTCAGTGTGAAGGGCCTGGGTTCAATCCCCAACACAAAAAAACCTCATGAGGAACCATTTATTGAATGACACAGTATTTAGATATGGCATTTATAACTGAAATTGCGGAGAATGACCGCTTAGTACCCATGTCATCATAAATCTGATTCCAGAACTACTATCTATGTGAAGTAAGGTACTCAATATTTTGTTAGCCACAGAGGATAAGACATTAATGGTTCTGACCACATCCTTTAAGAATACTGCTAAGAATTTGGGCATGGTGGCACACACATGTAATTGCAGCACATGGGAGGCTGAGGCAGGAGGATCACTGTGAGTTGGAGGCCAGCCTGGGCTAGTGAGTTCAAGGCCAGCCTAAAACTACATAGTGAGACCCTGTCTCAAAATTATAAAACCTATCACCACCTTTTTATGAAAAGGGTATGATGCAATATAAAATTTAATTTTCCAAAGGAGTTTTTTAGTTGTCTTCATCTCTTTGAAGAAGAGACAGGAGACAAAAACAACCAATCAAATAAATTATTACCACTTAGGGAACCACTGAGATCACATGAATTCTTCTTCTAAAATATGATGTTTTTTTTCAACGTAAGACTAAAAAGTCCTTTTAGGGTTCTAGATTGTCAGCCCAAGACATAGCTGATGAAAAAAATATAAAATATAAGAGACGTAAACAAACAATGGAAGGAAGATAGAAAAGCTATGCAAGGTGGAGAACACATTGCTATTGTTTCAGGAACCGTTTTGTGATTAGGAGTTTCTGCTTTAACTTACACTGGCAAAGAGGAAACAAAGAGGAAAAGGATCAGAGAGAATATCTTTCCTGAAAGTAGAGGAAATGAAAGTTTTAATATACTTAATAGATTTTTAGATAGCCTTATTTCCATATTTAGGATATAGAGTCCAGATAAATTTGAAACATGAAAATAAATTGAGCACTGAATAAAGTTTAAGAGTTTCATTACTAGTTATCGGCTTGTCAAAGACAAATGCTGTAGGAGGGGAAATACAGGAGATTTTTTTTTGTGGTTCTGAAGGTCTCACATGTTAGGGAAGTGCCAGAAGACTTGTAATACAATAAAAATAGTGAAATTACAATTCTACTCATTCCCAACAGAAAATTCTCCAAAAAGGACTTTTTTGTAACAAGTGACATATATAATCTTTTATATATACATTTGCCTCAATGATTAAATTTCAGTAAATCAGTTTTGTATAAATATTAGGACAATACAAAACTACTTAGTATCCAATAATACATTTTCTAACGTGGAAGAGACTACAACATATGTGAAAACAGTTTTTCAAGTTACCTTCTCTTACACTAAAAGGCATAGTGACAACCCCATAAGCACTTGGTACACCATATAAACAGCAGATGAAGTCAGAGAGATAGTCTAATACACTTAGATCATGCTCCACCACAATGATGTATCTGAAAATCAAAACAAACTTTTATTTTTAAATTTAACATAACATGTACAAAGCTCTTTACAGAACTATAGTATTCCTTTTACTATAGTTGTTAATTTTAGGTAAATATGTATTGTAAACAACTTAAGTGTAAAGAATATACTAAGCAAAACCCTAAAATACTTTCCCATATTTCAGTTTACCTAAATTAAAAAAAAAGCACCCGCTAAAATAAAAACTTATGAATACATGAAATATTTTGCTAAAAACATGAGGTAAACAATTATAGTAGACTTAATTCAGTATGCTTAATATAGTAGCCTAAATTGTTTAAATAATACCTATAGACACCTATAAAAAAATTTCTCCATATTTGCATTAGTGGGATCATTCTCAAAGAATTATTTTCATTGATATAGTCTTGTTTTTTTGGTTTTTTTTTTTGAGTCAGGCCTTCATTATGCAGTTCAAAGTGTCCTTGAACTCTGTAGCCCAGGCTGGTCTCGAACTTGCAAGGTTCCTCCTGCCTTAGCTTCTTGAGCATTGTGATTATAGGAGTGTGCCACCACGCCTGGCCATCATTAATTCTTTAAATTAGCAAGTCTAAATTTGTTTCCAACATCTGGTTTATCAATTTCATCCCTTTCTCTTGTCTAAGTTCTAGTTAAAGTTTTCATTTTATTTCTTAAAGTATTACTGTAGAGTTTGAACAAATTTGTCTTCTGGTGTACTGATGTAGCTCTCAGTTCCACATGAAATAAGTATTATCTTTAGACTCTTTTAAGGTCTTCTTAAACTTCCCTTATCTTTGCCACTTCAATAGCAAAACTGAAAAACTGAATCATCTTCTCTATTTTGTATGTTTAAAGGGTTATTTTTTCTCAGTCGTCTTAAGTTTCACCTGTTGAAATAGTTTTTAACCCTTATATAAGGGCCATTTAAATTTCTACCCACTGTAGGAATACCCTTCCTGATATGTAATTACATCTTTTCCCATTTTTAAACTTGTAAGTATCTGAACTAGTATTTGTCAAATCTTTTGCCTCTTTCCCTTCAGATTACAGATGGAAATAAAAAACATGATTCTGGTAGGCCACTGTGGTTTTTCGAGGGTTTAGAAAGAAATCTACAGCATAGCAATAAATCAGTTCTCTAAACATTTATATTCTATAATTAATTTTGAGTTATCTGTCAGTCTTTTAATTTTAATTCTAAAAATCTCCTCATACTTCCTACCCATTTTTTCTGTGTTCCTTGCTGTTTTTCCAAGGATATAATCTCTAAATCTTATAGCATTAAAGACTGAATGATTCTTTTGACACAGAACTTCAGGATGGAGATATACCTTCTGTCTTGATCATTTTTCTACTTTGTTGATCTAATTTGTCTTAACATGTTATCCCTCTTAAAATTAAGGTTACTGCCCTCTTTCTCCCAAAATAAGTCTTGTGTAATACTCCTTTTCCTCACTAGTTTTTTTGTCTGAGATTCACCCAGACTTGCAATTTATTTCTTCTGTTCTTCCTATACAAAAAACAGCTTCTGATTTTTTAATTTATTCACTGTAAATGAACATAAGCACTTCATGTCTTGTTTTCTAGTGATTTGCCTAAATATTTCCACATTAAAATAACTATCAGCTAGTTGCGAATTACTTTTCTTCAGCTTTTCTTTTTAGTATAGTTAGGACATTATTTAAAAGTCATTTTGAAGGTAGAGAATATTATTTGCAACTTTCATTTTAATACAATAAAGAAGTATAGAAATGAGTTTGGGTAGAGAACTACTGACTTGATAACTTGCATACTCTTTCCAAGACTGGAGTATATGTTCACTCCTGTGCTTACCATACTGTGGTTCTTGAGATCTAGGGATTATGTGAGGATACTCACATTCTCTAAAGACCCTATTATAATGCCTATCTGTATGAAGTGAAAATTATGGACAGATATGACTGTCTCTCTCCAACTGACATTGTGAATTTCACTTTGAAGTATCCAGGAGGAGGGCCAGAGATTTAGCTGAGCGGCATAAATGCTTGCCTGGAAAGTGTGAGGTCTTGAGTTTGATTCCTGACATGTGCACGCGCTAAGTATCTAGGTGGATTATTCTCTATAGCACCTGTGCCCTTTTGAATTTAAGGAGTTGAGTTTTCCAAAAATTCTGAAAAATTCTCAGTCATGATTGTTACATACTGCTTTATCCAGACCTTTTTTCAGACTCTTAAGATACATGTAAAGTAGTCTGCATTCCACTGTCATTTTTTGCACTTGCACTCTGATACTTCAATGTCTTTTGCACTTGTCTGCTTTATTCTAATCTTCAGCAGATCAACTTTAAATGGTCTTTTCTGTGATCCCTGACTCATCTAACCTATCTTAGAAATTTGTACTGTTATATTTTTTAATTTGCAGAAATTTTTTGGTTAACATTATTTATAGCTTTCTAAGTACCACAGTCTTAGGGTTTTGAATTCTTTATGTATATTACTTATAATTTCAGATCGCATAAAGTTCTGGTCCTACTATTCTGTTATTGTGCTGACTGAACCTATACATGGTTTCTTTTCATAATTTATAGATCACAAAGTCTTTATTCAAGGTTCACAATTCTTTATTTGTAGGAATCCTGTGTAATCACAGTTAAGGAAATAGGAATCCCGTGCAATCAATGTTGAGTACATATCCCTTCAACATGATTTTTTTATTTGCTTACACTAAGTACTACTGGACTAAAAATCCCAAACCCTTTTGTATGTCACTTTCTCACCTTGAAGGGTTTTAAAAATTGCATATATAAATTCTGTAACAAGGTGACCTGCTGGTCCATAAACAGAAAGGGAACCACACTCCATTTTCAAAGTGCTTCCATTACATTTCCAAGTTTTGACAGGTAATTTGTTTCCAATTTGACTTTCTGCTGAGAAAGTACTCCTTTGAGAATCCTGATATATCATGATGTTTCTTGTCCACAGCAGGTGTTAAAACCCAAGAACTATATAGGGAGCAACAACAACTGAAAAGCTATGTCTTTAACTCTCCTAATAGTTCTCACTCTTGTTTTTCAATTCCTTGGGATTTCTTGTTTCATTACAAGACAGGCTATGTATTTCAAAGACTATTTATTTAAGATAGGCATTCTACAAAACTGTGTACAGAAAAAAAATCTCTGTATTCTAGTTATAGCTCTGTCATATAGTAAATAAGCAACATAGATTTTTTAGTCTTAAACTTCTTCAATGGGAACACTACCTGTAATTTCTTAATAAGATTGTCATAAGGATCAAATAAGATAGTAAAATTTTGCAGTAAGAACCCTTGTTCTACATAGAGTAAATTCTGGTGGGAACTTTCAACAACCACAATGGAAAAAAATTTAACACACATGCGCGCGACATGCGCGCGCACACACACACGCGCACACACACACACACACACACAATTTTTAAAAATCTGTCTGAACTTCTCAAACCAGGAAGAATATTCCAGATATATACTTACCTATCTGGATTTATCAGAGATCGAATAGTAATAGCAGCCTTTAAACGCTGCTTGACATCTAGGTAACTAGAGGGTTCATCAAACATGAAACTATAAAAAAAAAATATGGAAAGATAAATGACATAACTTACATTGCAAAGCACTAAAATACTAAAAACATCTCATTTAACAATAAAAATGTCATATACTAACAAAGATAGCCTACCTATAAAGGTAAAATTTTCTGTAGTTTGTTCAGCAATACAAGGAGGAAAACAGTATGAAAAGTGGACCCAGATTGCCAAGTTTGGGAAGAGTTTCTCAGATTAAACTAATTTACAAATTGACACCTGATCATAATATCCTGAAATACAATCTGAAATAGTTCAGAGATCTACGCTCTTAACTAGCTAAATGCTAGCTGTATTAAAGCAAATGGTTTCCTTGGAAGGCACTGCACAGAATTTATAGAATACTTTGAGAAGAGCTAGTCTGTACTAGATGCCTAGAACAGAAACACAGAAAAAAATGGCGGCAGTAAATATTTTGGGAGAAGAGAGAAACTAGAAGGCAGGAAGGGAATTTGCCTTCCTCACTTTCCTTTTCTCCTTCACACTGTATGCCATCCTAACCTACAGTGGTCTAATAAATCCTGTTTTACTTGAGGTATTTAAAAAGTTTGCTGGTCTGGTTGAAGAGGTTAAGTATTTATTTATTTAATTTTTGGTATTTTCAGATAGGGTTTTGCTATGGCTAGCTTTGAACTCACTATGTAGCCCAGGCTGGCCCTGAACTCAAGGTAATTCTCCTGCCTACATCTTCCTGAGTAATTCTTAAACTTGGAATGGAAAAGTCATAAGCTACTTATTAAAATAGCTTGTTTCCCCTGCAGGAGTAATAGGTAAAAAATGGATAGTGGATGCACAATTGCTTTAACATCTCACCTCAAGATTAAAGACTTAGATATGAGTTCTATTAACTATGTTCAAAGTCCCTGCTTTAATAGTACCATTACAAATAAAAATGTTAATATAAGGTTTAAGATATATAAAAATTATAAAGTAACCTACATATCAGCTTTCTGTATGCAAACGACAGCACAAGCAAATCTCTGCAATTCTCCTCCTGAAAGATCTTCAACATTTCGTTCTTTTAGGTGGGTTAAATCTACAAAGAACATAGTGGCATTGTGTTCAATGTCATAAATTTTACTTTACCTCATCTGGGCAAAACTGCATCATCAATTGGGTTTGAACGACATTTCAGTTGAGAACTGTGTAACATAGATAACCATGACTAGAGATTTTCCTGTTTATTTCAAGAATTCATATAAAGACGTATACCTTCATGACTTTAAATTCAGGGTCTATTAAAATACTTATATAAAATAAGCACTCACCAAGTTGTTGACATACAATTGCCTGTGTCTTTGTTTCATCCTTTCGATCCAAAATAGACCCCACTGTCCCCTGTCATAATATATCAGAAACAGTTAAAACTACTGCCTTTAATAAGAAAGTCACAAAGCAAAATACATTTACTTTGATATAACTAATTTACTCTGCCAAAAACCAAAATATATAAACTCTCCCTAAAAAGCAACTGACCTTTGCCGCCTTGGGAATCTGGTCCACATACTGAGGTTTGATAATGGCTTTTAGATCATCTTCCAGAATCTTAGTAAAGTAATTTTGTAATTCAGATCCACGGAAATAAGTCAGAATCTCCTGCCAGTCAGGAGGATCCTAGAAATACATATATTATTATCTGAGTATAAGTTAGTAATATAATTGCAAAAAGGATGAATGCTAACACAAAGAAGGATATATACCCAAATACAGTACTTTTAGTTTCTAACTTTTAAGAATGGAGGTGAACTAGTTTCAACTCAAAGCATACCATCTCACAACAGTTTAACGAAATTAAGAATTTTCAGTTATATAGCATTAACACATACATAGTTTTTATTAAAGCCACAAATAGAAAATAAGGCCATGAAAAAAATCACATGCATAGCTCTCCCTTCCAAATCTCACAAAAACATCCAAAGATTTTAATTTTTAGAAGGTAACACATACATCATACTTTCCAAGGTTTGGCTTTTGCTTTCCTGCTAAAATTTTTAAAGCTGTTGATTTTCCAATACCATTAGTTCCAACTAATCCCAAGACTTCACCTGGACGAGGGATAGGCAACCTGTTACAACATACAAAAGGAAACAAGAAAATGAAACTGCAATAATTAACTTAGACTTAGGTAGAAAAAGTTACAGAACATCAGAAGACTATTTTAATGCACTTGCACTTCACACACATCCATTAATAAGCTAAGAAATATATGCCAGGTATTATTGGCTATTAGGGAAAAAAACAGCCAACACTATCTTAAACTGTTAATTGTTAGAAATGCACCCTTGAATAATTACTCCAAATTTAATGTATTCAACTCAAAGTCCATTCTAAAATAACGCTTTTTCTTTACATATAAGGCTGTTGTACAATAAAATGTTTTTTGTACAAAATTACATAGCAGGTGCAACCTCACATCATTTCTTTTTCTCTTGGCCTGCCATTTACTTACAAGGAGAGAAGTACCACATCAACCAGAAATATTCCACTTCATTCTCCTTGCTGCAGTTGGCCCCTTAAAGCTGGCAGGTTGAGAAATACCTTTTTATTAGTAAAGTCTAAAGTCCCAGATTAAAAATATGAACGTTCAGCAAATAAAAACCTCAAAGAACAAAGGACGTTGTGATTTAGTAATGTCCAAGTTCAGAGTAATATTCTCTGTAGGGTAAGTTTAATGGATAAATAAAATCAAAGGCAAGTTTTCTCAAAAGCTAATTTGGGGATAAGCGTCCTATGAGTAACAGTGATTCCCAGTCTCAGTTATGTATTAGAATCACTTGGGACCTTTTGTGGTTCAGTCCCTAAACCAGAGATTATGATGTATTTCAAGTGGGCTAAAACTTGGGCATCAGCAGCTTTAAAAATCTTCCAGGACTTAATTCTAACATTAACCAGAATGAAGCACTAACATTTACAATATGATTCTGTATTATGTTATCTTATTTTCCCTTAGTGGGCAGTTGCTAATATTTTTTCCCCCTATTTTTGCATTTTTCTGAAAATCTCAGTGTATTTATTCTTACCTTGACTAAAGGAAAAAGGAATGTTGATATGAAAATATACCTGTGAAGTTTGAAGGCGTTGGCACAATATCGATGTGTTGTTTCTTTTTCCAAGTTACTTGGTAAATTGACAATTGATAAGGCGCCAAAGGGGCATTTCTGTGTTTAAAGTAAAGAATTGATTGTATTAATTTGTTGAATTATACATATGACTAAAATGGATTAAGAATATTTTCATAAGAAATCTTTCAAATGGGAGTTGCACAAAGACATGAAATAATGTTTCATTTGGGTTGATTTACTTAAAAGTAGTTTCTTAAAGGCTAAAATTGTACTGACTAATCTAGCATGTTCCTTTGTGACTGATGTAATCTCAAGACAGATAAGGAGTTTTTAATACTTTCCACTAGAAAGTATTAAAAACTCTGTAACACATTTTCCCCTTACTTCCTTCAATTATTCCTGTCCTTATGTGTTTCCTTTTCTGCTTTAGATAAAGTCCTTTAAGATTATGGATTATATCTTTTCTTTTGGAGTGTGTGTGCATGTGTGTGTGTACTGTTTTCATCCTACCAATCGATACCATATTATTACTGATCAAGAATTAATGCCTTTCTGTTGTGACTTTTTTTGGTGTCACTATGCAGTTCAGACTGGCCTTGAGCTCACTTTGTAGCCCAGGGTAGTGTTGAACTTGCAATGATTCTCCTGCCTCAGCCTCCCAAGTGTTGGGATTACAGGTGTGTGACACCAAACCTGTCCTGTTGTGACACCTATCTAATCCACACAAAAATGATGCTCCAATTCTAAGTTCCTATTAAGAAAAGAGAACATTCATAGGAAAACTTAAATAATAGAGACACAGCCAAAAATGCTCTAATAGCTTCTCTTTTCAAGTCTGGATAAAAGCCAACATTCCTAGAATGCCAGACATGTTCTTTAAAAATATTCACCATTTTCGTATTTGATGTTTGGGTTATAAACCTAATCCAATAAATTATTATCACTTACCTTAATACAAATACCACAACCAATACAAAGAGTTTCAGAAATCCATGCTATTTTGCTCTGTGGTGTAACTTCTATGCATAACTTTCCTAGTAAAGAAAAAGACACATTTAGGTCATCTTCCCTAATCTAGAATTTTCTGAACATTGTTATTTAGAGAATGCTGATTCTAAATTTCCACACAGGAGATTTTTTTTTTTTTGGGTATTGGGGATTGAACTCATGACCCTGTACTTGGCTAGGCAAGCACTTATGCCCCACTGAACTAAATCCCTGGCCTTAGAAGCAGATTTTCAAAAATGAAGGCCACACAAATACACGTGAGACAAAGTCTTGTATCACTGCTTCAAGGGTATAGATTTCTGAATTACATTTCAATTTATAACGATGTAAATATTCTTGTCAGGCAATAGAGAAATGACTAAAATATATTTTAACTTACTACTGGGGAAGAAAATAACACTAGTAAAAACATGGTAGATCTTCAAATACTTTAAATTGACTCTACTGAATTAAAAAAATTTTTTTTGGTTCTGAAATTAAGCTTAGGGCCTGCTATATGCTAACTGAATCTTTATAATACAAAGAAATTTTCTCTTCTTTAGTATTTAAAAAAACCAGTGGGGATAATAAAAAGTGCACACAAAACTCAAACAAGTTGATTTTCTTTCGAAATTTAGTTTCATCCTTAAATAATCTACAAAACAACTCACCCATTCGAACCACAGGACAACTTTTTTTGCACTCCTGTCGACATTTCTTAGGTTTACATTTGTCATGGTTGACAATAGCAATTCTTGTCAATTTGTCTGCCATAACTGTAAAACAATAAGAATATTCAGCTCTTTTTATTAAAGTTCACAAAATTAAAGCAAGTTCAAAGTGATTAGTTAAAGAGAAATAATACATGGGTATAATAGGAGACTACAAATAATATAATTATCTGGAAAACAAATGAGAATAAAAGAACAAACAAGAAATAGTAAGGTGAAAACAAAATTGTACACATGTACTTAAAAACAGAAGATTTACATGAGAAAAAAATGTCACAGTAGTAACACGAAAACATTTTGGGATGTACTTTATATGAATGAAAGAACTTTCTAAAATGCTACAAAACATGAAAGACCTAAGAAATAAAATGAAATGCTATCTCAGCTTTTATAATAAAGAATACTCAATACCAGAATTAATACAAGTTTTCCATCCCATGGTGGGGGAAATGCCAAACAAACCAAACTTAAGAAAAAATAATAGCCAGGAAAACTGAAAAAAAAGGGGCAAGTATGGGGGAACAGATTAATCTGAAAAATTTTAAAAATTATATAAGACTTCAGTAATTAATTGATGCCAACATGAATGTTGGCCATTAAGATAGAAAGACCAGACATAAAAACTAACATATATGAAAAAGATGTTTGCTCCTCCCCCATACTAAGCATTATACCATATCTTAGCCAACTGACCGTTATGGATACTGCTGGAGAAAGTGGCAAATAAAAAGGAAGAAAAAGAAAATGAAGAAAAGAAAAAAGGGCAAATGAAGCTGGGCATGGTGGCTCATGCCTACAATTCCAGCACTTGGGATACAGAGGCTGGAGGGCTGGCTACACAGTGAGTTCAAGGTCAGCTTGAACTGCATAGCAAGACCCTGTCTCACAAAAAGCAAAACAAACAAACAAGCAAACAAACAAATGGCAATGTGACCATCATTCTGGTCAAATGGAAAAGTAGAAATGTAAAAACTGCAACATCCTGGGAACTTGTGATATGGCTAGTGAATATGCTAACAGCAATGAAATTCAAGTGAGATCAAGTAACTATGTTTACACTGTGTTAGTTTTGAAAGCTTTAAGTCTTGATGTATAATAGCTATATAACATTAAGGTCCACACGCAGTTAAAAGTCTTTTCCAGTATTAGGTTTGGGCATATTAAGGTCAGTAATTCCAAGAAGTGCCTTATACTCTGGTTCAAAGGAACCCGAGACAAAAACACTATTTACAAAACATTCTGCTGGTTTTTTCTGTGATCCTCAAAGTTCATATTTTTTAAGTCTGCTCCCCTTTGTAGACCTCTCAAGGCTTTTCCCCAACCCTCAATATGATTAGACTGGGAGGGGGACAGGTGCTTTTGCTGTTCAGCACTATGCTAGAGTATTCTCTCCTCTTCCTGAACCATCCATCTGCTTAAGTCATTCACTGGCCAGCAGAACTTCCTTTTATTCTTTGTCAATTTCAGGGCTTGGCTAATTTTCACCCTCCCTTTTTTAAAACAACTCCCGACAATTTCAATTGTCAATTTTTCAATTATGAATTGTCAATTTGGTAATTTCAATATGACACTGATTAACAGCTTGTTCACCTAGTTTCTTAAATCTTCTACCTTAATTGCAGCCACTTATTTGAGTATATGCCAGATCTTGTATTACCAATAATTGCAATCCTTTCCCAAACTCAATTTTAAATACCTTATCCTCTGACTACCTTTACAGCTCAGTTTCCCACAACAATCCATCAACTATCTCATCTAAACTATTTTACATCCTGTCTCTCAGCCATTGATTTTGTTTCCTTAATTATCTGGCTAAAATTCCACTATTAATTATCTGTACCCTAAACTACAACCTTGATTAAATCAATTTCTTAACCTACGCAATACAGCTGATAATGGGTAGAAACCACCAGTATCCTGTGCCAACCAGTACCTGTATGGGGATGCTTTCAGGATCCTCCTGAACCCTGGGGATACATCCCTTATACAAATGAGCACTGTATTTGAGTATCATCTATGCATACCCTTCTGTATGTTGCAAGTCATACACAGATTACTCACAACTAATATAGTAATATAATTTTTATACAGTATAGCAGGGGATGACAAGAAAATTACTGCGTATGCTCAGAGATGAAAATACTTTCCAAATATTTTTCATCTATAGTTGATTCAGTCTGCAAGTGTGGAACCTGTAGAAACAGAATCCCCAGATGTGGAGAGCCAAATGTATGTGTATTTCCCTAGCTAACATCATTTGTATATGAGAATACAGTTCGTAAGAAGAATGTCCCCAAAATTCTCCCTCCCATCTTTCACATTATCTATCACTTTACTGGTTCACTCTTACCAGAAGTCAAGTATTCTGTATTATTCGACTTTCGTTTCCCAGTTTACTTTTCCTTTTTTAACACTATCTTAAAGAATTGTCTATATTCAGCATCTCACATTTCACTCTACTTCAACCTTTAGAGTCCACCATTTCATTAAAGCAACTTGTCATACTACTGCTACTCTTTATATAGCTAAATCAAATGGCTCATATTACTTATCAAGTAATTACTAATTATCCGACTTAGCTGACCTGATCAATTTATTGCATTTAACACAAATTATGACTTCTATTAATAACTTTATTTTTTTAATTTTTGGGATTGAACTCATGACCTGCGCTTGCCAGGCAGGCCGCTTGTGCCACTAGGCTAGATCCCCGGCCTAACAACTCTTTTTTAACTTGGTTCTAGGACACAACACCAGTTTGGTTTTCTCCCTCCTTTCCTGGTCACTCCTCATTTTTCAGGCTTCTAAATGTTGAAGAGAGTAAAACTCAGTGGCCTTTTTAAAAGTTTTTTAAAAAAATCTATATTCATTCTCCAGTATGTTCTATTCTTTTTTCATAGTTTTAAGTCTCACTTTTAGGCTACAAACCCATAAATAATAATAATCATTTATATTTTGATTTTTAAGACAAGATCTCTCCATGTAGTTTAGGCTAGTCTTGAATTATGCAGCCCAGGCTGGTCTTGAACTCATGGCTAACCTCCCGCCTCAATATCCTTAGTGTTGGGATTATAGTTATGTGTTACCATACTCAGCCTCAAACTCCCCAATTTTGATGTCTAGTGAGAACACCTCTTTGGGGCTCTAAACCTGTACACCTATTTACCTGGCTATAAAACATTTCCTCTGGTCCTGAGGCGAGTTGGGACCCCATGCCTCAGGTTGACATCAGATCTAGGCGATCCTATTAAAAACCTGAGTTCTCATGCAAATTCCATGTGCAAGGCTTTGCGAACTGTCCTATACTGTGTTCCGAGACCTTGTAATTAACAGGTCATGCCTACTTCTGCAATCAGCTTTGTTATGCTCTAGTCTCCTATGTTAGTTTCTAGATTTGTTCTGTCCTCAGCAAAGAATTGGTCAAGACAAGCACAAATGGTAGCAAAGTTTCACTAAAGAAACTAAACAAGCTCTGCAGAAAGAATCTGCACTAAAAGTAGGAACTAAAAGTAGGAAAGGAAGCACATCCTACATCATGAGGATGGGTCACCATGGAAGAGAACAGTGGCAAACTCAATGTGGGTTGACTTTTTTGAAATCACTCCACTCTGGAGGCTGATGGCATGTCTAAACCAGCCCATCAAAAACTTTTCCAAGTTTTCACAAGAAGTCAACATACAGAATTTTGTTCTATGTATGTGTTCTGGAATCTTGTCACATTTCCTTTTCCCAGTTAGCCATGTCTTACCCTCCTATCTTAACAATGTCAGTAATATTAACTCTTTATTTGTATTCTCATGCCATTTATCATCATCTATCTTATGTGGCAATGTGGGAACATACTGAAAAAAAAAATTTTTTTTTTGGTGCTGTAGATCGAACTCATGACCTTGCATTTGCCAAGCAGGCACTTATGCCACTGAGCTAAACCCCTGGTTTATACTGAAAATTTGTGAGTTCACTCTCTGAAGGAGCACTGGCCAGGAGGCTGTGGCTGTCAACACTCCTAGAACTCTTCTGAGCAGTTAAGAGACAATATGCTATAGCTCTGGAGGTAGTGAGGAGATGGTCATGGTCCTTCCTCTTCAGGTTCGAGATTCTGCTTCCCCACTACAGTTTATTCATCTGTTTTACACAAACATTTGTTGCATCAGGGATGCACTGCAGGGATGAGCACCAACAAGGATCGTAAACTCAGCACCAGTAACAAATTAATAGTAGAGTTTAAAAGAAAAGGAAGACACTATTTGTGAAGGGGGAAAAAAATCAGAAGACAGGAAGTTGCCACATGTGAGGTGAAGGCTGAGAGTCCAAATGGGTTCCCACAGGGTCTTTGTCCCTGGCTCTTTTTATCAGGCGATAAGGTTCCTCCCTCCCAGATTGGTACCTGGATCTTGCCATAATCTGACTGGCTCTGTGGACTACCATAATGGATCCCAGGCCACAGGACCCTAAACTTGAGTGACACTGCCTATGTTCACATTCCTAGGAGGGCTTTGTTTGATTTCCTCTTCCAGTTTGTCATCCCTGTTAGGGTCTTATTTCTGGGATCTATAGGGTAGTTAGGAGGAGCCTTGCAGACAAAGTTACTTGGAGTTAGTGATTAATAGGGAGATACGTGTGTATCTTAGTGAGGCAATACAGCAGCCCTAGAGTACGGGAAAATACCTATCTAAATAGATACTTAATATATACAGATTATAACCCACACACACACACATACACACACAATAGTTTTCCTTAGGTAGCCCCCCTCTCTTTCTTGGATTTTATTAGAGATAGGGAGGGGCTACTGTCTTAGTTTCCTAAATCTGGCTTCCTCCATTTTAACTCTTTCTAGTCAGGATTAGCCAGAAAACCTCTTAAGGCCTTCATGCTCTTCCTTCCCTTCCTATGGGCCCCTTTTCTCTACTCACTTATGAGCTAATTATATAATACAAACATATTTGAGTCTCTTCATTAAAATCAGGAGTACTTCAAAAACAAAACAAAACACAAAAATTTCCTCTTGTTCTTTAGCAGCCTTCCATGCTGTTAAATGGCAACTCAGCCTCCACTTACTCAAGCTAAAGCCGTTTGAAGTCATCTTTTTTGAAACAAAAAACAGCAAATCCTATTAAATTTACCTCCAAAGTACACTTAGAATCTGACCATTTTTCATGACTCTGGTAAGAGCCACCAATATCCTCTCTTAGTTGCATTACTCTAATAAGTTTCTAACAGATTTCTTTTTACTCTTGCCTCTCTATTCTAACCTTCAACAGTACTCATAGTAACTAGAGTACATAATCCTTTTAAAGAATAAATCAAATCATATTACTACTCTTCTACTTCAAAAGGCTGTAATGGTTTCCCTTCTGAGTAAAAGCCAAAATCCTTAAAGTTACCAACTTAACCTTATCCTTAAAGTTACTCTGCCTCTGTTAACTTTCTGGTCTGGTCTCCAACTGTTCTACTCTTTTTCTATTGGCTCCAGCCAGACTGGCTCCCTACTGTGCCTGGTGCACGCCAGATTTGTTCTTACTAGGGTCTTGCCAGTTTCTTCCTTTTGTGTGTAATATTCTTTCCCCTGGAGAGTAACATAGGTTAGTCCTTCAAGTCTTTACTGTTTCTTTTGAAGTCTTTTCTACACCCAGCTTAAAATACACCCAACTGCCTTTTTATTCCTTTTCTTGCTTTGTTTATTCTCCTTAGCTCTATATTTCATATATACATGTATTATATACGTATATACACACGCACACAAATTTATCATGTGTCTACATATATTCTCTTCATATTTTGCTCTTCCTCTGAAAAGAATGTAATCCATCATCATGAGGAAACGAAATTTTAATTTTGTTCATTTCAGTGACTATCCCAGTGCCTAGCATATGCTAGGAGCAAAAACATTTCTGTTAGATGAGTAAGAAAACAAATTTAAATATATAATTTTCTTCTAGGCTATAACAACCTCTAAAGTTTTGCACATTACCAATGTTTTATGGTGACAATTTTGCATGAAACCTTATGTTGGAATGAAAGAATCACCCAGAAAAAAACTATACAGTTATATAATAAACAGTTATGTTAATACATGCATTCTTTTTATTCTTTTAAATACTGTCCAGTTCTTGTAAGGAAGGCAGTGACTGACTTTCTTGCCTTAGAAGAAATTGACTTGAATTAATACAAAAAGTATCATCCTGAACAGTAGTAGCTTCCTAAAAACTAATAAAAATGGACACTAGGCATTCAATTTAAATGCTGAATGCCGTTCTGCAAATTATCTTGTGGTGAAATTTAGCAGGGAATACATCTTTTATAATGAAAAATAAAACTTCTATAAATTTATTAAAACGTTTCATTTAATTTTTCAAACTATTCTAAAAATTAAGAGACTTGTAAAAAGATGTTTATGGAGGAATAAAAACATACCAAAGGTGGCTCAAAAATGATTTTAAAAATAGTAAATGATAATGCATTTAAGAAAAATGAATATAGATTCTTTGTGCAACTATTAATTCACCATGTAAACATTATTAGTTTAATTTTTATATTCTTTTCAAGGATAAAAGAACTCTACTTTTTCATTAGAAAATTCTTAGAAGAATGAAACTTTGTAGAAGATTACATGAACAGAATCTTTGTGATAAAAAGGGATTTTAAGGTATTTTAGGTCTGAAGACAATCTGTACAAAACAGGTACTCAATTCACTGTCAAATCCAAGCTGAGAGAAAGAAAAAGTGAGGAATATACACAGAAAGCATTTAGTCCAACATCAAAATCATCATAATATTGAATAAAAGCATTTAAAGACTGCTGTTACCTAATAATGCTTGAAATCACATGAAGTATTAAACCTATGCTTACTGTTGATTATGAGTCTTATAAAACATAGTAAGTTGGGAGATGTGCACAATTTTGATTTCAGTGGGTTCCCTCCCTCTGGCAATTGTTAAATACTCTTCTAGAAAACATTAATAGAACAAATTTTTAAATTAAAAATAAAATTAAATACAGTTAAGAGCCTTTTGTTGCCCGGAAAACATTGTTGGTAGGTGGCTGGTAGAGAATCAATTTTCTCAGCATAGAGGACTAATGACCACAACATAAATGCCACAGTCATCACTGTCTGAGTAGCAGTCTGGTAGAAAAGAAGGTAAAAATAAAAGAAGCTGTTTTGACACTTATTCTTTCATGCATTTACTGTCAAAAAGAATATTTATGTAGTTTATGGGATGTGGGGTTTTGGCTTTGCCCATCATTCATTCACAACAAATACTAAGTGCGTACAACGTCCATAACTCTGAATTTAAACACAAAGATATTCTAAATAAAGACGCTATCCTTGATCTCAAGACGTTTACCATGTTATAATGGAAGAAAATGGTTAAGTCACCAAGGGAAAACGTGCGGAGTATCATCAAACTGATCCTCAAAGCTGTAAGAATTTAAACTGGGAAACTGCTTGGGATAACTCCAGTCACAGCAAAGCACAGGTTGCTTTATGGGAAAAATCAGAGCGACGTTTGTCCATCATTTCTATAAGGCGTGGGAGCGCACTAGGAGGATTCGGACTTCATGGCCGCAAGATGCCATGACTCATTCCACAATCACCAAAAGGTAGAAGAAAAGCCACAACTTCCCACGATCAAATATGCATATGCGACAGTATATCCATTTTCCTGTAAGAGGGGCCCAAAAGCCTGGAGGATGCTCTAAGTTGTGAAAGCGCCTTCTTCTCCAGTGTGTTAGCTCCAGGGCGAGAGCAGGGAGACTGGGAGTAGAGGGTGCATGGGTTCGTTCCGAGGCGATGGCTCCCTAGGACCATTCTCTCAGCGCAGGCTGGGGATGGACAGCAGCACCGAGCGCCAGGATGGTGAGACGAAGCGCGAGAAGCCCGCGAGTTCTGGGCGCCGCTCGCGCCCTGGCGGTTCCAGCTGTCCCGCCGGCGCCGGCTACCACGCGCCGCTGCAGCCTGCCAACGCCATCCAAGGCCTAACCGCAGGCTCTTGGAGAACATCCCCAGTCTTTCCAAAGTGGCAGGCGACAGCTAAAGGCTAAACCCCTCCCACCTGCTCACCTACCTGGAGAAACGATCCCCTTGCGGTGGGGAGCACAGAGGCCACAAGAAACCTGGCCTTCAAGTCTCAATCACACAGCGTGTTCCCACAGCCACCGGCCAAAATGGCGGCACCCAGTCGCCGCCTCGCGCAAGCCATTGGGCGTAATGCGCGTGCGCGATAGTGCGCGAGGCGGAGCCCTGGAGTTGGATGACGGTGTTTGACGTCACTGTCCTGCGACTCTTAATATAAGTCACTGGGGAAGCCCGCTAAGGAGCTGAGTGGGAGTGGCGCGCATCTGCTTAGGTCCTTGAGAACCTGAGACGTGGTAAGCAGGACTGTAAGCTGTAAATGCGCTTTCCCCCAACATAGGGAGGGGCCCCTCCCTAAGTAGATGCCTTCTCTCCAGTTTTAGTCACTTATACTCGCGGTCTTCTCAGGGGAGGTGGGCCAGGTGTGGAGCCTGATTCATTCTGGTACACTTAGGATGTCAAGCAGGACCAACCGAGCGTATCCTGACAGCGCTCCTGGTGGCAGTCTGTCTTTGACCTCGGCTGTCTGTGTTGTGTGGTCAGTTCTTCGAGGTCATGAATCTAGTCTTCTCTGAGCTCTTTGTTTTTTCCACTTGGTGGCGTCTAGTCCCAAATCCGATAGTTGGATTCTGCCCCAATGTAGAGATGTTTTATTTTACTTTATTTTTAATGTAATATAATGATGGCTATAGGCTTAATATATGGCTGGACCTATATATCCTTTTATTCATGCAGTAAATTACTTATTGAGCTTTATGTCTCATATCTTTGCGAAGTTTATAATCCATTGTTTCTACTTTTAATGAGAAGTGTTTGTGTGGCAGCGTGGGATCAATTTAGGATCTAATAGGTGTCAAGGAAATGGTATATAGAACGTTTGAACTTGATTAGCATTTGAAATAATGTTCTATAACAGTCACTGCTCCACCAGTGCAGTTTTACATACCCTTCACTGTCCAAGAAGTATTTTTCACATTTGCATAGGTTTATTAAAATTAACCAAAAATATGAAACAAGCAGTATGTGAGCGACCCATTTTTCTATTAATTTTTTTGCCTTTTACAGAAAGATACTCAGATCCCAGCATAATGTGCATATTTTTTCTTTCTATATAGATTATTTTAAAAAATGACCACACCAAACAAGACACCTCCTGGTGCTGATCCTAAGCAGTTGGAAAGAACTGGAACAGTAAGGGAAATTGGGTCACAAGCTGTTTGGTCACTCTCATCTTGCAAACCAGGTAAAGCAAAACAAAGTAAAAAACCTGATGACAGTAGTTACTTACAGTATCCTTATACACTGGACTAATTTTAATATTCTTCCTATTTAGATGCTTCATTTTTGCCCTGATGAACTGGATTGTCATTTATTATATATCTCTGTCCAGTTGCTGTATTTATGTCTAGTTAAATTTAACTTTAATAAAGTCTTCTCTTCGTTCCCCATCTCTCTGCCATAATTCAGTTATTATTTGGGCTTTTTTTGATGGCCATTTCCCAAGATAGTTCCCAAGATAGGATAAGGGAGTGGTGCCTTTTTTTTTTTTTTGTACCTGGGATTGAACTCACAACCTCATGCTTGCCAGGCAGGCGCTTATACCACGGCCCTGAGTATTGCATTTTTTGAGTGATAATACAGTGGTATCTCGGTGCACAAACTTAATTTTTTCCACAGTTCTGGTTGCAAACCAAATTGGACAAGAACCAAATCAAATTTCCCCATAAGATCAATATTGAACCTAACCAATGAATTTGATTCGGTTCTTGTCCAATTTGGTTTGCAACCAGAACTGTGGAAAAAATTAAGTTTGTAAGCCAAGGTACCAATGTACATCCACAAAGATTTTTTTTTTTTAACTTTGGCTTGGATAGAATTCTTTTCTCTTGAAAACATGTGAATGCTATTTCATTATCCTCTTTTTGCATATTGAGGATAAGAAGGCCTATCCCTTTTCTCTTTCTTTTTTTTGTAAGTAATTTGTTTTTTGTGGAAGTATCTAAGATTTTTCTTTGTATTCTTGGAGTTCAAGGCTTTTAGTAGGATGTGCCAGGACAGGGTATGTGTTTATCTTTTCTTATTTATCTAACCTATAATTTGGCAGGTATTTTCAATCTGCAGACTCAAGTTCAGCTGAATTTCATTAGCTTGAGGAACTTAAATTTCATATTAGTTTAGTAGTTTTCTTTCTTTCAGAAACTCCTATTGGTTATGTATTAAGATTCCTGTAGCCATCTTGTCATCCATGCTTTTGTTTCCCACAAGATTCCCTTCTTTCTTTTTTATGAATAGTTTATTGAAGTATAATTTACATAGACTAAAACTCTTTCTATGGATTTTAACAAAAACATTACAATCAAATATAGAACATTTCCATCTTCTCCAAAAGTTTCTGCCCCCTTCTGAGCCCTTGACAACTTTTGATCAGTTTTGAGTCCATTTGGTTTTGTCTTCCAGAACGTCATTATAAATACAATCATACAGACCTTTGGGTCTGGCTTCTTTCACTTAGTGTAACTTCGTTTATGAGGTTTGCCCTTGCATGTATCAGTAGTTTGTTCCTTTTTCATCACTGCTTATTGCTACACGTTATGAATGTGACCATAGTTTATCTATTCATCAGTTAATGGATACTTAGGTTTGCAGTAGGCAACTTCCAAAATGGTCACCAGTGATACCTTTCAATACTCATGTTATTTTGTAGTCCTTTCCCACATTGTGACCAGCAGAGTATGACAAAAGTGACAGTATACAATTTCTGAGACCAGGTTATAAAAGACAGCTCTGCTTGCTCTTGATTGGATCACTCACTCTGGGAGTAATCAACTGCCATGTTTTGAGGAAACAAGTGGTCAAATGGAAAGGTTGGGAGGAACCACAGCCTCCTATCAATAACCAATAACAAACTGCATCCTGTTGTGAACAGGAGCAAGCCATCTTAGAATACATCCTCTGTCTCCAGTCAAGCCTTCAAGTAACTGCTTCTGTAGGGATTTAGCTTGACATCACTGTGGCCATCTTGAATTGTAATTGCCAAAATTGTCCTTGAGTAAGCCTGGTTGGTTTTCCTTGTATTGTTTGTATCCCAGCAAACAATAAGTAAGACCATTAAAGTAATATGTAGGGCTTTAGGACCCAGACCCTGGTACCTGAAGTACCAAGAATGTGCCTGATATCTTTGTTATTAGTTTAGATACTTTACAGTTTGAATGAAGTCACTTTTGTCCTGATTGCTATAATAAACCCCTTCTTTCTACCTTAAATTGTGGGGACCCACCTGTCTTGTTGCTATCCTAGACATGATACTTCTGTGAAGTACATAAGAGTCTCATAGATACCTTTGCTATTCGATTGAGATACTTTACAGTTTGAATGAAGTCACTTTTGTCTTGATTGTTACAATAAGCCCCTTCCTTCTACTTTAAATTGGGGGGACCCACCTGTCTTGTTGCTGTCCTACACATGATACTTCTGTGAAGTAAGAGTCTCATAGAAATTGCATTATGTAAAATCCTGGATCTCTCTGCTTCTTTGTTCAGTCACACGTTACCCTGTGGCTGATTCTCATATGCATACTGATAAGTTCAGCTTTATCCTTTCTGATTTTTCTGCCTGATGGATTGTCAATGATTGATAGAGGGGTGTTAATATTCCCAGTTATAATAGGTCTTGCCTATTTTCTATCAGTTTTTTCTCAGGTACTTTGATATTCTGTTGTTAGGTGCATTTATACTTAGGATTTATTGTATCTTTTTGGAGAATTGACAGCATTGTACGATGCCTTTTTTAATCCCTGTAACTTCCTTTGTTTAAAAGCTCTGCTTTGTCTGAAATTAAAATAGCTATTTTAGCTACTTTTAATTAGTGATAGATCTTTCTCCATCTCTTTATTTTTAAACTGTCTCTGTTTTTATATGTAAAATAGTTTCCAGTAGAAAATATAGTTGTGCCTTGTTTTTAAAATTCACTTTCTCTGTCTATTCTCTTTGAATGTTTTCTTTTTAATATTTTACAAGGCAGGTCTGCTGGTGATAGATTTCCCCAAGATTTGTTTGTCTGAAAGTCTTTGTTTATTCTTCCATTTTTGAATAAGAAATTTTAAAGGATCCTTTTTTCTTCTTTCTTTTCTTTCTTCCTTTCCTCCTTCCCTCCCTCCATCCATCTTTTCTTCCTGATTAAATATGGTACCTTCTCACTGAGCTACATGTGGTCCTTTTGTATTTTTAATTTTGAGACAGGGTCTCAATAAGTTGCCCATTCTGGGCTAAAACCCGCAATCCTCCTGTCTCAGCCTCCCAGAAGACTGCAATTACAGCTCTATACTACAGTGTCTAGATTTTTTTTCATTATAACATTTCAAGTATTTTACTCTCTTAGTGCTTTTTCTTTTTTGGTACTGGGGATCGAACTCATGACCTTGCACTTGCCAGGCAGGCACTTAAGCCACTGAGCTAAATCCCCAGCCCGTTACTGCTTTCTGGAGAGAACTCTGGTGTAACTTTTATCCTTATTCTTGTATGTGAGGGGTTGCTTTGCAAAATTTCTCTCTCTCTCTCTCTCTCTCTCTCTCTCTCTCTCTTTTAAGGCAAGAGCTCATTATATTGTTCAGTTCGGTTTAACTTTGAACTCACTGTGTAGCCCAGGTGGTGATCCTCTTGGCCCAGCCTCTCGAGTCCTGGGATTACAGGCCTGCACCACCACACCGGGTTTCTCTTTGTTTTTGAGTTTTGACAGTTCGATATGATAGAGCTAGGTGTAGATATTTTGGTATTTATCCTGTTTTTGATATTCTTTGAGCTTCCTGGATCTATGGTTTGGTGTGTTTTCATTAACTGTAGAAAATTCTAAGCCATTCTTCAAATCTTTTATGTTACTTTTATTCTATTCATGTATGCATATGTGTGTATATATATCTCCATATATATGTGCACACACACATATAAATGCACATATGTACTTATTTATTTAGTGGTACTGGGGATTAGATCTGGGGCCTTTGCACTAAGCTACATCTCCAACCTTTTTTTATTTTTATTTTGAGACAGAGTCTCATTAAGTTGCCCAGGCTGGGCTGACTTAAAATACTCCTGCCTTAGCCCCTAGAGTGCTTTTTCTCTGATGTTTAATTACATGTTCTTGCCACTTTCTGTAATTGCTATAACTGAAGTGTTACAGCTTAACTTCCTCCAGTGGCTTTGTTTTTGTTTCCTCTTTTGTCTTTGGGTTTCTCTAGAAACATCTTCAGTGGAGTCTGATCCTGTAGTTCTTCATTTGTAATCTCCTGGTGTTACATAGGAGCCTGCTGATATGTAGTAAGTTGGTGGGAGAGCAGAAATGTTCTGTAAGTATATAGTTAGGTCTCAGTTTTTTAGGGGGTGCCCATGCCCTTGCTTCTGACTTTCACAAGTATTTGTGTCAACTATTTCCCACATTTGGTGATGTAGTGATCAGCTGCAGCACTAGATGTTGAGGTGGGGGGAGGACAGGACAATTAGAAGATGAGAAAATAAAAGAGACAAAAGCTGGGATCAGGTGGAACCCATACTCTGCTGAAGGGAGAGAAGGAACTGCTCAACCACTGTAGCACATTTATTTGTATACTGGATACACTACCAAGAAGAATGTCAGTTTCAACCCTGCTGCCTAGCAACTTGTTTGCCTGCCTGGCCTGGGGGCCTCTTGCCTTCTTGGAGCTGGAATGCTTGTTTACAAGGCTTGTTTTGGGCTGTTTGTGTTTTCAGGGCTGGTCTTGCTTTAGCCAGACACATGTGATCAATCTCCAGCTTCAATGGCTCCCTACAAAGTGAAACAAGAGGCTAGAGAAAAGTAGAGCTGAATATTTCCCTTTATTAGGCTCTGCTAAAATAGTTTTCCTTGAAATATGGATTTTTATAATAGAAGGCTTTGGCTGTATTTTACCTTATTACTTTCCTCATTCTTTTGCAGAAAATGTGGGAACTTTTCCTTGAATATGTATCCAAAAACCTGGTAGAGTTTCCTTTTTTTTTTAATTATGTATTTTAGTACATGTTTACAATACCTACTGATTACATTTATTGTGGGGAATTTATACATGTACATAACACATCTTTATTCTTTTTGTCCCGTTCCTCTCCTATCCCTCCCTGTTCTCTAAAATTCGTGATCATCTTCCCATTTGAAAAAGATCTTTCTGTTTTTTTTCTGATTCTTTTTTTAATGTACTTTTTCCTTTTCTTCCTTCCTCCTCCATCTCCTTTCCCTTCCCATTTAAAAAAGATCTCCCTGCTCTCTATTATCTGTCCTTCCTTTTACTCTTTATTTGTATTGTGGATTTCACATGTAAAAGAAACCACACTCTAAACTCATGTGTCTGATTTATTTCACTTAACATTGTCCTCTTAAGGTGTATCCATTTTATCTATAGATGATTGAATCCCTTTTCATGGCACATTAATACTATTGTGTAAAAATATCCCATTTTCTTTGTCCATTCATCTGCTGATGGATGTGTAAACTGCTTCCAAGATTTAACTATTATGAATTTCACTGCTATAAACATGGGTGTACATGTATCACTGTAATAAGATGACCGTATATCTTTTAAGAAAATTTCTAGAAGGGAATATCTGGGTCAAATGGAATTTGTTTTTTTAGTTTTTGAGAAATCTTCATATTAATTTCCATGGTGGTTGTACAGATTTACATTCCCATAAACAATGTCCAAGGGTTCCTTTTCTCCTAATATATTGATGAAAGCTATTCTTTCTGGAGTGAGATGGAATCTCCATATAGCTTTTTAATTTGCATTTATCTAATAGTGATGTTGAAACATTTTTCATGTATTTATTGACCATTTATACTGCTTCTGAAGAGTCTATTCCCTTTGGATGCCCATTTTTAGGTTGGGTTTTTATTTTGGGAAGTCAGTTTTTCTTTGAGTTTTTTTATGCATTCTAGATGTTAGTGCTTTGTTTGAGGGATAGCTGGCAAAAAGTTTTTCCCATTCTGTAGGTTGTCTCTTTACTCTGTTGATTGTTTCCTTTGATGTGCACATTGATATAATCATACTTGTTGATTCTGAGTATTATTTCTTGCCATTGGAATTCTGTTCAGAAAGTCCTTTCCTGAATGTATAACTTGAAGACTTTTGTATTTTATATTCCACCAGATTGTTTCTATTTTAACATTTATATCTTTGATCCATCTTGATTTTAGTTTAGTACATAGTGAGATATACGGGTCTAGATTCAATCTTCGTCATGTGGATATGGAATTTTCTCAGCACGTTTTATAAAGAGGCTGTCTTTCTGCCAGTGTACATTTTTGGTCTCTTTGTCAAAGATCAAATAGTTCAACTTGCCTGGGATTGTTTCTGCTTTATCTGTTCTTTTTTATTGATCCACATGCTGTTTTTATTATTGTAATTTTATCATGTAACTTCAAATATGGGATTGCAGTGCATCCAGGTTTGTTATTGGTCTCTTCTGGTTCCCTATGAATTTTTGGGTAGTTTTCTCCAAATCTGTGAGGAATGCTGTTGGTATTTTGATTGAGATTGTCATAAATCTGTCAGTTTTGGAAGAAGCCATTTTGACTATGTATCGATTCTTCCTACTCAGGACATTTTCTGATGTCTTCTTCAATCTCCTTTTTCAGAGTAACGTGTTTTTTGCTGTTGAACTTTTTACTGCCGTGGTTGTGTTAATTCTTAAGTATTTCACTTTTCTTGATGCTACTGTAATGGATATTGTTTTCCTAATTTCTTCCTCAATGAGTTCATTTTTAGTGAATAGGGCTGCTATTAATTTTTGAGTGATTTTTGTATCCTGCTACATTGTTGGATTTTATTATTAATTCTAGGAGTCTTGTAGTGAAATTTTTTGGGTGTTGTAAGTAGAGGATCATGTCATCTGCAAATAATGATATTTTGATTTCTTCCTTTCCTGTGATATCCCTTTTGTTTCTTTCTCATGCCTGATTGCTCTGGATAATGTTTTGGACTATGTTAAATGTGATTGGTGATAGTAGACATCCTTCTTCCTGCTTTTAAAGGGAAAGCTTTCAATTTTTCCTCTAATCCAATGTTGGCAGATTTGTCTTAAATGGCTTTTACAAGATTGAGATAAAGTCCTTCTATATTGTGAGTCCCCAATTTAAGAATGAATTCTGTTCTGGGAGAATGTTCATTAGTCTAATTTGTTCATAAGTCTGACAAAGTGAGTCTTACACTGTATTTTCACTTTTGTTTCTGTGGATATTGCTTTGTGCTTCCTTGCAGTTCCCTCCACATCACCCTTACTTTTCCTTTTGCTGCTGTATATCCTGGACTCTGATTGAGCTCTGTTCTATTGTATATTATCATACTGTACAGTAAGTACATGGCAGCACAACTGTGACAAGGTCTGGCAGACATGATTGCATGGTGATTTGTTCACATCTTTGAATGTTAATAATGCATCTGTGAAAGTTGGCAGCTTGAATGTTCAGAAGTTGAGGACTTACTGTACCTATTTTCTTCAGGGTTTTAATCATGAATGGATGTTAGGTTTTGTCAAAGTCTTTTGCTACATGTATTGAGATGATTATGTAATTTTTTTGTCCTTGTTTCTGTTTATATGATAAATTACATTTACCATGTTGAACCATCCTTGCATCTCTGGAATGAAGCCTACTTGGTCATAGAGTATGTTCTTTTTGATGATTCATTTCATTCTGATTGCCTGTATGTTGTTGAGGGTTTTTGCATTTATATTCATTAGAAAGATTTGCCTGTTGTTCTTTTTTTTGGTTAGGTCCTTGTCTGGTTTTGGAATCAGAGTAATGCTAGCTTCCATGAATGATTTTGGGAGTACTCCTTCCCTTTTAGGTGTTAAAGAATGTGAGTAGTATTGGCATTCTATCTTTCCTGTAGTTTTTGTGGAATTCCACAGTGAATCCATCAGACCCTGGGCTTTTCTTACTAGGTTTTTTATTATTGCTTCAATTTATTGCCTGTTACTGTATTATTCAGGAGGTTTAAGTCTTCTTGGTTCAGTTTTGGTAATTCATATGTATCGAAGAATACCTCCATTTCTTTCAAATTTTCTAATGTATTGGCATACAGGTTTGGGAAATATTAATAATACTGTGGATTTTGGCAGTGGCTATTGTGATTTCCCCTTCATTTCTACTTGCATTGATTTATGTCTTTCCTTTGTATTTTTTTGTAAGATTGGCTAAGGATTTTGTCTGTATTGCTTATTCTTTCAAAGAGCAAGCTGTTTGATTCATTGATTTTTTTTATTTTTGGTTTTTTTGAGACAGGGTCTTGCTATGTAGCCCAGGCTGTAGTCCAGGCTGATCTCAAATTTACAATGATCCTCCTGCCTCAGCTCCTGAGTGCTGAGATTGTAGGCATGTGACGCCATACCCAGCTGATTCATTGAATCTTTGTATTGTTTTTTTTATAGTCTCTAATTGATTTCTACGCTCTCTTTTTAAATTTCCTTCTTTGTACTGGCTGTGGATTTGGATTGTTGTTTCTCTAGGACCTTGAAGTGTATCATGAGGTTGTTTATTTGGGCTCACTCTCTTTTTTCTGGTATGGGCTTTCATAGCTATAAATTTACCTCTTAGGACTGCTTTTATTGTGTCCTCTACATTCTGGTATGTTGTACTGGCATTATCATTTAATTTTAGAAGCTGTCTTCTTTCTTAATTTCTTTTGTGACCCATTGATTATTAAAAGTGTATTGCTTAATTTCCACACATTTGCATAACTTGTGTGCTTTTTTGCTGTTACATTCTAGTTTCATTACGTTGTCATCTGATAATGTGCATGGTAAAATTTCAGTTCTTTTGTATCTTTGTAAGCATGCTTTATTTGCTAATATTTACATAAGCATGCTTATTTGCTAATATGTCTTCTATTCAGGAAGAAGGTTCCATATACTGGTGAGAATAATGTGTATTCTGTTGTTGGTTTTCTATATTAAATCCATTTGTTTGAGGGTTTGGTTCAATTTTGATTATTTATTTGTTTATGTTTTGTTTAGTTGATCTGTTTATTTGAGATAGTGATATGAGGTCCCCTCTCTAATTGTGATGATATTTATCTAATCTTTTATTTCCATTAGAGTTTGTTGTATGAAATTGGGTGCACTGTTGTTTGGTACATATTTATTTACAATCATTACAGCTTCCATGAATGGTTCCTGTAACCATTATATAGAGTCCTTTGCCTCTTCTGATCAGTTTTGGCTTAAAGTCCAGTATGTATGAAAGTAGGATAGCTGCTCTGCTTAGTTTTAGATTCCTGTTGTGTGAAATATTGCTTCCCATCCTTTGGCTTTTAGTCTGTGAATTTCTCTTCTCTTCTCTTCTCTTCTCTTCTCTTCTCTTCTCTTCTCTTCTCTTCTCTTCTCTTCTCTTCTTCTTTTTGTACCAGGGAGCAAACTCATGACCTTGTGCTTGCCAGGCAGGCACTTATGCCACTGAGCTGAATCCCGGGCCCATGAATTTCTTAGGTTAAGTGTGTTTTTCATATATAATATATTACTGAATTTTGTTTCTTGATCCATTTTGCTGAACTATGTCTTTTGATTTTGAATTGAGACCATTCACATTGATGGTTATGACTGATAGATACTGACTTATTCCTGTTATTGTATTATTTTTTTGTTCCCTTTTTTTACCTCTTTTTTTTTTCCTACTCACCCTGCATTGTTTACTCATTTGATTGGGCCACTCACCACTGTTGGCATCATTGTCTCTTGTAGTCAGGGATTGCAAGGAAAACAATTACAGATAGGACATGTAATTTATAGAATTATTTTGTAATGATCACCCAAAGAGTTAAACATGAAAGTGCAGGAAATCTGTCCACACACTAAAGACACCAAAAAATCCAGCTGAGGGTCTGGATACAGTGGACATCTGCTTGAGTCCAGTTGAGGACCTAGAGTCCATGACAGTATCCCCATGGGTCCAACTGGAGGCCTAGAGCCCATGATAATATCTCATGCAAGTCTGTTTCATGGATCCACACTGGGAAGGCCCAAAGGTCAGTGGTGGAAACTAGAAATTCTGTGCCAGCAGGATGAGGGATGTATACTGTTGCCAAGAATAAGGACACTCAAAATAAGGACCAGGGCTCCCCTCAAAAGTATCACAGCCATCCTTAGTGACAGCGAGATCCTGAGCTCCACTGATGATGAGAATAGTCTAGTTCTTATCAGGAAGCCAGTGTGACAAGCTTGTCCTGGAGATTGGACAGCACACCATTTTCCCCTGCAGAGCCAGGAAGCGATGCTCAGCATAAGGACCAGAGCTTCCCCAAAGTGAACCACAGCCATTCTCAGTAACAACGAAGTCCCAATCTCCTTTGTTGATGAGAGTAACCAAGTTCACATCAGGAGAGAGGCTTGACAAACTCCTCCAGGAGAACCCACGGCAATAGGAGAACCAATAGCACCAAATAACACTAACAACAGCTCCAGTTTTCCCTTTATGTGGGCAACAGTCCTCAGGTGGGCTCCCCACTCAGCACTATGCTGGTTCAGTTCCACTGGTGTTAAGTTGACCACCAGTTTTCCATCCACCACAGTCTCTTTTTAGGATATCCTTGTGAATTTTTTGGAGTGCTTGTTTAGTGGTCATGAATTTCTTTAGGTGTTATCATAGAAATGTCTTATTCATTAGTTTTGCAAGACAATTTTGCATAATATCAATCTGAGTTGGAAGGTGTTTTCTTTTATGGCTTGAAACACTTCTCTGCAAGCTCTCCTTGTCTTTAAGGTTTGTGTTAAGTCTGCTGTATTTTTGTTGGGTTTTCTTTTATAAGTGATTCATTGCTTTTCTCTTAACAGCTTTTAAAATTTTGCTTCTTTTTTTTTTGATTATTGTGACTTTGACTATGATATGTCTCAAGGTTGTTTTTTTTCTGATCATGGCTATTTGGGATTCTATGTGACTCACTTAATCTGTATGTTATTCTTTTTCTGTATTTGGAATGTTTTCTGCTCTTCTGTAAGTAGATATATATAATTGAAATAACCAACAAAGAAAAGCATAAATAATAAAAAATGGAGAGTAAATTAAAGGGAAACAAGGAAAAATAACAAGGGAACAAATTAAAGGAAGAAAAGAGATAAAAAGAGGACCTATTTAAACACAGATAATATTGATACAAAAAAGAGGAAAAAGAAAATGGTAGCTAAAACTCCAAACACCACCATAAAAACACCCACTTCCCAACCAAACAACAGCAGTAACAACAACAATAAAACCCCTCAGAACTCAATAAAGGAATAAAATAGGGTTGAAAGAAGTTGGATGTAGTGGCATATCCCTGTAATTCCAGCACTCTGGAGACTGAAATAGGAGAATTCAAGGCCAGCTTAGGGTATGTAGTGAGTTCAAGGCCAGCCGGGACTGCATAGTGAGACCCTGTCTCAAAGAAAAATTCCTTCATATTTCCAAAAGAGTGGTTCATTTCTAGGATCTGCAGTCTTTGAAATCCAGCAAGTAAGTGTTCTCTGCTTTACTTTATAGCTTGTGAGTTTGTGAGATTACCCCTATGCTCAAGAGGTTCCTTTCTCTATAAAACCTAGTCTGTAACAACTGGACAAGCTGAGATTTGTCTCCACTTACACTGGTAGATGGGGAAACAGTCAAACCACTAGTTTTCTCTGGATGTAGGCAGTGGGGTGGGTGCTTAAGCAGATTGCTATATCCAGGACCATCACCTTTGGATCTAGCCACCTCTGAAAGCCAGATCTTGTCTCCCACAACAGAATGTAGGCCTGGTATCCTTGGTCTGAACTTGAACTTCTCAGGGGATTTGGGGAACTTGTCTGTCTCATCTTCTCCCAGTCTGTCTCCCTGGCAGTCTGTCACCCAGTCACTGTGGTAGGCAACAGTTTGGTCCTGGAGTGAAGCTGTGGTGTAGATGTTTCATCACTCAGTCCTACACCATCAACCCCTTTCCAGAATGGCACCTGATCAAATTTTCTCTGGTAGTATGGTGGGCTCTGCACTGGATTGTTTTTCCCAGTGCTATACCACTGTGAAGAAGCCCCTCAGGGTAAAACTCCACACTTTTTTGTTTGTTGGTTTTCAGTTTATACCAGTTGTGGACTTTTTGGGGGGGCTAGTGTTTTTCCCTGAAGCACCCAACTCTTCCAGGCAGGCTTATGTTTTTTTTAGCATATTGACCTTTTCCTTGATCAGGTTAGTAGTTTTTTGTCCTTTTTTCAAGATTTTATTTTTTTTTAATTTTATAGAGAAAAAGCAGAAAACAAACAAACAAAAAAACAAAAGAGACAACCACAAAACCCCCAAACCAATAACAATATGGGCTTCAAAACAAGATGATAGGATTGTTGTTACATTGCATATTGTTATCTTCAAAAGAGTTGCTTAGATTACCAAATATAGACATGTAAAGTTGATCAAGCCGTATAAGTATTACCTGTTCTTTTTCATAAACTAAGAGTATCAGTAGTGTAATCATCTTAGTCATCTTATGTATATATATATATATATATATATATATATATAAATTTATATCTTTTTCCTTTTCCCTTCCATCTTTTCTCCTCTCCCCCATTCTAGCTGCCCCTTCCCCCTGAGTGGTCTCTTACTCTTTCACAGTATCTATTACAGACCTTGAATCTTATTTAGTCTTTCAGTTCCTTACACTAGGGAGATAATACAGTATTTATACATGTGAGTCCAATTTATTTCACTTAAGAGTATTGTCTCAAGTTGCATCCATTTACCTGTAAAAACCTTTAGTTGATTCTTCTTTATAGCTGAGTAGTACTCCATTGTATAAAAATACCACTTCTTTTTTATCCATTCCTCGATTGATGGGCACTTGGATTGTTTCCAAGATTTGGCTATTACACATTGTGCTGCTATCCTCCAAGTAGATGCCCAGACCACCAGCCCCAGGCCTGCAGAGTCAACCAAACAATACAAACATTGAGCTGTTCCCTTCCCTTTAGTTGCTATCATCTTGTTGAGTCCTCAGAATTAGTGGAGTGGGGTAGATGGGTGGGGTCTCTGTGGGTTTCTTAGCCCACACAATGGCCAGCTCATGAGGAGGTGTAGTTTCTGTTCTGGTTGAGGTTCTTTCCAATCAGCGTAGCAGCACTTATTTCGTAGGAAGGTGTAGTTTCTCTTGTAGCTGAGGCTTTTACCTGTCTGTCCTTGTTTTTTGAGATGGAATCTTAGTATGCAGTTCAGGCTAACCTTGAACTCACTAAGTAGCCCCAGCTGGCCTTATACTTTAGGCAGTTCTCCTGCCTCATCCTCTCAAGTGCTGAAATTATAGATATGTTCCACCATGCCTGGCTAAATCTACCATTTTGTAGTTTGCTTTCTTTTAATCATCTTTCTGGAGATGTTTATTCTACACGATGGAATGAGAGTCAGAATGACTGAATACATAAAGGCAAGGGGAGCAGAATAGTAAGTACAAAGAAAGATGTGCAGCTCAGACAATACATGGCTAATTTAAAAAATTACAAGTTCTAATTAATAACACCCAAATCTAGAGACATGGCATTAATAAAAGTAGATAATTATGTAGAAGCTTGACTATTTTTTTTTTTTTTTTTTGTCTTTTTGAGACAGGGTCTCACTGTGCAGTTCAGGCTGGCCTTGAGCTCATTTTATAGTCCAGGCCGGTCTCGAACTCACAGTGATCCTCCTGCCTCAGCCTCCTGAGTGCTGGGATTACAGGCGTGAGCCACCATGCCCGAGAAGCTTGACTATTAAGGGCTTTCTTAAACAGTTCATACTTTATTGGATAAGTAGTATGAGCCATCAGAAAAATTTAAGTAGAGTAAAACAATCAGGATTTGTTCACATTTAAGAAAAGTAGAGGATGAATTGAAATGAGGCAAGATTGGAAATAACATAATCAGGAGACATATAATAACTCAGATAAGAAGTGATATTAGGGAGAATTTTACTAAAGTTCAAAATGTTGTCAGCCTTTGGGTAGTACAAATTTACTTGCCTCATACAGAATCATAGCTTGTACATGGCTTTGCAAAATATATCTTTAGAAATACTGGTTTAATCTTTCACTCAGAATAAAGTTGGAATATATTTAGTAGATTCAACCTTATTGAACACACATCACAAGACTGTTCCACAAATGAGCACGTTTGTCAGTCTCTGCCCAAGAGACTGGAAAAATTAAAAGTCAAATTTGGTGACTATCTGCAGTGTAACAGGATCTTACAATGATATAATAATTTCATTTCTTAAGCAGCAAATTTGTACCATGATGAAAAGCAAAATAGATATAGCTTCTCTGTTTAATTCTACTTTTGATACAAAAATAAGGCATTCTATAGGGTTGTGTTTTGTGAACATGTATTCTGTTTTATCTTTGTCTTTTATGAAGAAATTATTTTTATGAGTAAATTTTGATAGGCCTAATAGAATGACCTGAAGTTTTTTTTAAATAAATACTAAATTTTGATTGAAGTTTATGCTGTAACTGGCAGAGATGGCCATTAAATGAATGTCTGATTTGAATGGTACATATGATTTGGAGAAAATTAAATAACAAAATAATAGAATAGAATGTAATTTCAAGGCTCCTGTGGGTAAATAGATGCAACTAGAGATCATGTTCATGGCCAAAACAGTTCGAACTCATACACATGAACCCTAACATAACAAACAGAAGGAGTTAATGGGATCCAAAAGCAAAATAGTTAATGTAAGAGCATAGGGGAGAAAACACCTGGGAGGGAAAGGTGGAAACTACTGTCAATTTCTTATTGTTGTACCTTAAACTTTTGCATTGTTTACACAATTTTGTTAAGGTTTGGCTTTGTTCTGTCTTATTTTGTTAGATTTTATGCTATCAGATGGTAGGGGCAGCTATTTTGAATATAATGGGATATTTTATGGTAATCATGGTTTCCTGTTATATTGCTTTGAAGTCTTATAATGCTTTCATTCATTGGTATGATTGGTTTTATTCTGGTTTCATTTTATTATGTGTAATGGTATGAACAGCTATTTTGAAGAAAACAAGACATTATGGTAGCCATTGCTGATTTACTATCATCTTGTTTTGAAGTCCTACCATGCCTTTGTTCTTCTATTTTGATTGGTTCTATCCTGTTGTGTTTTACTTGATTTTATTATATGAGATGGTATAAACAAATTTTTTGAGGAAAATGAGATATTGTAGTAGCCATTGTTCATTTCCTGTTATTTGGTTTTGAAGTTCTGTATTGCTTTCATTCTTTTAAATGGTTTTATAGTATTTTGTGATGTTTGATGTGTGTGAAGGAATGCTCAACTATGTTGAAGAAAAGAGACATTATGGTAGCTACTGTTGATGACTGGTTGTCTTGTGAAGTGCTGTGTTGCTTGCATTGTTCCGTTCTGATTTGCTTTGTTCTGTTCTCTTTTGTTTTATTCTCTTTAAAATAAAAAAATTAAAAATAGAATGTAAATTTGAATAGGAAGCAACTTTAGATTGTGTAATTAAGGAAGACCTCTTTTAGAAATAAAGTTTGCTTTGAGTTGTCAGTGTTAAGAGTAATCCATGGCGCAAAGATTTTAAGAGAAGAAATTTCTGACACTGCAATTGGTAATTCAAAGGCTCTAAACTAACTAGATTAGCATGTTTGAAGTCAGGAATAAGGTTCATGTAGTTGGAAGGCAGTAAGGAGGAAAAATGATAGACATGAGATTGGAAATAAAACAAACAGGGGCCAGATAATAGGGAGCTCTTGTAGGCCATGAAAAGGAATTTGATTTTAAGGACCAAGGGAAACCACTGGAAATACTGAGCAAGAAAGCAGGAAGATCTTATACAGAATTTTTTAAAGAGTTACTGTGGATAATAGTTGCTGGTAGACCAACTGTAAGTGAAGGAAAGGCTATTTGTAAATTATGTTAGAGATGATGTTGATTTTGCCTAAGGTGTGAGCTGTAGATATGGCTTTGGGATATATTTTTTGGGGGGTTATAATTATGACTTACTGAAGGACAGGGAAGATTGAAGCACAATTTCCTAGAGTGTGGTAGAACTACTGATACTACATTTCGGGAAAGAATGAAGGGAAAAGGGACTAAATATATTTTGGGTTCAAAGATAAATAATTTGATTTGGACATTACTTTTGAAATACCTCGTCAGCATTCTGGTGGCAGTGTTTAGTGCTCAAGTGATTACAGAAACTTGCAGTTCTGTTGAAAGCTGTGGGTTGTGGATATAAATTTGAGGGTCAACAATATGTTGATGATATTCTAAGTCAGGGAGCTGTGCTAACTCACCTAGGGAGAAAATATAGTTAGAGAAAAGAGTAAAGTTTTCAGAATTTGTAGAAATCTAGCGAAACAGCTGCAGAAGAAGAAACAACAAAGACAGGGTATTGAAGAGAAGTGCCCTTTGGATAGGGGATATAAGCTCTTGGCATTAGCACTTACCTGGCAAGTGCAAGGTTCTGAGTTCAATTCCCAGTTACCCACCCCCCAAAAAAGTGCCCGTTGAATTAGGAAAACCAGGAGTATGGGAGATCATGGAAAGAAGCTATAATGGTCCATTTTCTGTTAATATACTAAGTTAGTTGAGGTTGGATAACTTCTGAAGTAAAGAGGTTTATTTAGCTCAGTTTTGGAGATGAAAAGTAAAATATCAGTTGGCTTCCTTCTGTCCATCTCTGGTAAGGGCTCTCTGACTGTTATTATATAGTTGAGAATCTGTAAGGGAGACAGTTGCATGTAAAAGGGGCCAAGTACTGTATAGGGAATGGACTTCTTTTATAATCACTCTGAGAGCCAACTCACTTTAAGAGACCAGCATTAATTATTTTGAATGATTAACCACCCAATACTAGGCCCTTCCTCTTAATGGTTCTACTGCCATATTAGAGACGAAATCTCCAGCACATGAAGCTGTGCTAGACAAACCATATCCAAATCATAGCAGAAGCCAAGAGAAGACAGGGTTTCATAAGTTAGTTAATTCTTATCTTTAGTATAGCTATTATGTTGGACGGTATAGATCTAAGTTATAGAGTAAATAACTTAAAATTCTAATTTTTACATTTTAAGAAGTTTTTATTAGTTGAAATAGAAAACAATTTTTTAAAACATTTCCCTGTGACTGCTTAATTCAGAACATTTCTACTAGTAACGTGTTACCCTGATGGCGTTCTCATTCCTCAGTGGTAAAGAACCTATTTAAAGATCCTGATCTTACAATTTCTTGATCCTGTGATTTACATACTAAAAATCCACAGTAAGTTTTATTGGAAACCCCATTTTTCAAGTTCAGTCATCCAATTATTGTAGTCCTCTTTTTAGTTTTCCTCACAATCCAAAAAATTATGTTTGTAATCCCATTAAGACGTCATTGGAATCCCAGCAAGTTAATTCCAATCTACCATCACCAATGCAACCCACAGCAAGAGTGAAAACACCAAGGTAGAGTTCAGGTTAAGGGTAGCCAAGGGGTCCTCCGTCCAATTGTGAGGACATGGGGACAAAGACCCTGATCCTAGGCCCCTCCCAGCATTTATTGTCTTGTAAAGAAGGGGGGTGCCTGGCTGGCCAGGTGTAAGATTGGCATCTCTGTAAATTTACAGAGATAAAGATATGTGGCAGGATCAATTTACATAATCCAATTTAGGTAACAATGGAATTGTTTTTGGGGGCTATCACTTCGGTTCTGAAATGCAAACTCTTGTGCCCTGGGAAGTCATAGGCTCTTTATTTTGAGGCTCATACCCAGTTGACATTCCCGCAGCTGTTTGCTCTAACATCTCCGGTGCTCAATCTCATACATATCTGTATTGTACGGAGAACATTATGCGAGGAAACAGGACTGTCTGTCGGCTATAGAAATTGCATGTTAGCACCTCAGCTAGCCTTATATACATACAATGTTTAGAACCAATTGAAGAGAGAAGGAAATATCCTAGCCAGCTTTTTACATATCAGTATAAGGAAATGAGTCTCCAAATAATCAAAAATCACAGTAATTGTTTTGGATTAAAAAGGAATCACTGGAGTTGTGTCCCACAGGTTTATTTTTCTAGGTAATTTATAATCCTTAGTTTAGTGCACAAGGGTCAGTGACCTTTTTTTTTTTTTTTTTTGGTCATGTTTCTACTTATTTCCTTTTGTACACCTTAATACCAAAAAGACCTAGTATTGTATGCCATACACGCTGTTACAAATTTCTCTATCTGCTGACTACCCTTTCATATTACCCTATCTCTTTAGCTAGATAACAAGTGCTTGAGAATCAATATGAAAATCATTATCGCTGAGAAAACCTCTCATCCACTAGTGTGTTCAATGAGGGCAAGAAGTGCAAATTCAATCAGGATTCAAATCTCAGACATATTTTTTTTACATGGAGCAAAAAGAGGGTTAATATCCATAATAGGAAAAGTGAAAAATCAATTGAAACTTGAAGTCCATTAAAAATACAAGGAGTAAGAATAAACACTTTATATAATAAGAAATATAAATGATCAATAAAAACATGAAATACAATTTTTCACTTGTAAGGTTAGTAAATATTTAAAAGAATGATTATATTTTAGCATGACCACATAGTGCCGTCCAATAGAAATATCATGCAAACAATATATATAATTAAAAATTATTTAGTAGCCACAGTAAGAAAGTAAAAGCAACAGGCGCAGTTAATAACTTTGCCTAAAAATGCCAGAATATCACTTTAACATTGTATTAATTAGAATTCACTAAAAAAACAACAATAATATAACAAAAGGTTTACTAAGTATACTTAAACATAAGAAGAGGAAGAGACCCAGTGGCTATTTGCACATCAGAGAGCCAGAGGGTCTCCAGTAGCAGTTGAAGGTAGGCCAGGAAGCTCACTGCAGTCACTGCTGTGAGTCTGTGTTGGAAAGTTAGAGTCTGGTTTGGAAGGCTGAAGTCTGCCCTGGAAGCTTGAGGGAAATGGAGACAAGTTTCCAAAGGCAGTGATGAAGACTGGCACTCCTCCAGTGCAAAGAGTCAAGACTTCTTTCCATTTTAACTCTGTCTAGGCTATAAGCTGCTCACATCTAGAATGGGTCTTTCCTTTTCACTTTGGGGCCTGCATGTCAATCCTCCAGAGATACATGAGCTTTTTGTATCTGCTGAATTGTTCTTACTCAAATCAAGTGAACATATCACAACTAATCATCATAGACACATAGTTAATTAAATAGATGCTTAGATTTTTTCATACTAAGTCTTTAAAATCTAGTATAAAAATTTCAGAGCATCTGAATTTTACTAGCTTGGACAGACGATAGGTGATCCTGTACATTATTGGTGAGGAAGCATTTTGGGGGAGAATTTGGCAGTATTTGTCAGGTTAAAAATTCAAATGACCTGGATTCTATTCTATTCAAGATTGTAACATTTATAAAGATTATAAATAGATATTTATCATAGTATTGTTTATTGTGCTAAAATATTGAAAACTATCCTATAGGGATTTCATTAAATTATAATATGACAGTGATATGTAAACTTCAAAAATGTGGAAGCTGTTTATGTTGAGGTATTATATTTTAGTAAATATTAAATGATTTACTGTGTATAGAATTATTAGAATATGTCTGACTCATTAAATGCAGTTTACAATAATTATTATAATTGTTAATTTATTGATATGGAATAGTCTTCCAGCTATTATGTAAAGTGGGAGGAAAAAGAACACTAAGAGCAAAATTATATAGTATGCCACCATTTGTGTTGAGAGAGGGGGAGCACATTCTTGCTTCTGTACATGCAGTGTCTGTGTGCAGATAGGCAAGATACTGATAATACTGATGATATTTGGAGAGAACAAGATAGTAAGTAGATAGTAATTTTTACCAGGTTCTTTTTTGTACTTTTTCAGTTTGATCCATAGTAAGTATGTTACTCAAATGGTAAAATGTAAATTAAATCCATTTTCTTAACTTTTTTTTTTGAAAAATCTACTTGTTATTCTTAGTCTCATTTCTAAGAACACATTATTCTGGTTTTAATGAGGAAAAAAACCCCACAAGATCATTTCATTTTCAGTTATCCAGAATGGTTACAATATATAAGATTCTGGGCAAATTTAATTTTGATTAACCAGAAGCACTACTTTTCAAAATGTTTTTTTTGAAACTATTTCTCACTCATCTATTTTCTTGTAATGGCATGTTAAACTTATAGATTATTCATTTTCAGAGATATTACAGGATGCAGAGATCACTCTTATAGTCATATTGTAAAAGGTATGAGAAATTTTTGAATACATATAATCTTTAGCATATATGTCTGAGAAGATTTTTTTTTTTTTACAAAACCGACTATAAGAAGTTGTAATAATAAGCTTTGAATGCTAGTGATATTTCTTAAGAATTGAGAACTGGATTAAAAAAATGGAAGAATTCTGGTTGTTTCACATTTCTGATAATCTTGTTTATCAAACTTTCTGGACAAATATATATGATAGTTTTATGTTTTGATTATATATCTCTTTTCTAATGGGAATTTATTGTCATTTTTGGTATTTTTAGGATTTGGAGTGGATCAGTTACGAGATGACAATCTAGAAACTTACTGGCAATCAGATGGCTCCCAGCCTCATTTAGTGAATATTCAGTTCAGGTAATAAATTTTTGAAATTTTCAACTGATGAGTGGATAGGGACATTTATTTTATTTATGTAAAATTTAAAGAAATATAGAAATTAAATGAAATATACCTGACTCTCCTTTGAAACTCTAAGACTAGTTTTTGCTTAACTAGAATACACGCATTTTAAATTGTTTGAATTTCTTGTGGTTCCTCATTCAATTCCTTTATGTAGTTGTTTCTCAAATATATTTTCCAATATGATTTATTTTTAGAAGATACTTTTAGAAAAATATATTTTGCTTATGACCCGTTACAATGCCTTAATGTATTCCATCCAGGAAACATGGAGTGATAGTGTTAAATTCTTTAACTATGGAGTACTTATGTAACTTCTCAAATTCGGACTATTATTTAGAAAAAAATTATTTTAACTTAGAGCCTCTAAGGACATTTTCAGCTTAAACGTGCTCAGTTTTTTGGAGAAAGGAAAGCAATTGTGTCTATCAACTGATCTGAAATTTTTTTGTTGTTAATGTTTTTGGTTTGTTGAGAAAGGGTTTTACTATGTAGTTCAGGCTGCCCTTGAATCTATGTAGCTGAAGTTGGCCTTGATCTCAGTGATTATTCTACCTCAGCTTTCTAAGTACTGGGATTATACATCACCATGTCAAGAAACTGATTCAAATTTATTGACATAGATGGAAACCAGTTAATTTGCTTCACTTATATATGTTACCATTCTGTTGCTTTGTTTTTTACTGTTTTAATTGTCCTAGAGTGCTCAGCAAATGTCACTTAATATAGCCAGGTAGTAAATATTTCAATCCTCATGTGTTTTTTTTCCCCCTTGCCATTAAAACTGTGTGGAAGAGCAGTGAGTAAAATAATAAAAATAGGTCATACTGACTACACTTTTTGAGTGTTTATTGTCAGGTATTATATTATCTCATGTGAGCACTTAAATTTAATGTTTTAATAGGATTATAAATATGTATCATTTTTATAATCCATGTAACAACAGTTTTGGATGTGTGTTCTATCATTTTTTTCATTTTGCACTTAAAGAAAATGACACTTAGAAAGATTAAATAAATTCCACAGGTTCTATGCCAAAGAGTTATGGAGTTAGAATTTGATCTCAACTGCTTTGACTTCAAAGGCTGGGTTTGTAATTAGTACTCTGAGCTGCTTCTAAACAGAAGCTGGTCTCATTAAAATGGTCAGGAACTCCAGGTCCTTACTCAACTCAGTCCTTACCTCCAGAAAGAAAGCCTAAGGCTTTGAAGAAGACAATTTTTAAACAAGTGTTTTAGAAAAGGAGAAATTTGTTAAGAATTTTGAAATAGAATTACAAAGAAGTGCAAGTACAGAACAACTTTTTTTTCCCAGAGTTGTTTCAGAACAGTATCTGTGAAATACTTTGTCATTTCTATAACAATGTGTTTTTTTTCCTGTGTGACCAAAGATACATGCTTAAGACATTTATTTATTTATTTATTTATTTATTTATTTATTTATTTATTTAGAGACACAGTATCACTATGTAGTTCAGGCTGGTCTTAAACTCACTACATAACCAAGAGTGGCCTTGAACTGGTGATCTACCTGCCTCAGCCTTCTGAGTGCTGGAACCATAGGCATATACCATCATGTCTGGCAAGAAATTAAATTTTGATGCACTATTACCATTTACTTCTATAATTCTGTTTAGTTTATACCAGTTCCAATAAAGTTGAATCAAGTTGAATTTTTTTAGTTACTTCTTAATACTTCCTTTTGATCTGGAACAAACATATCTTTACTCTTTCCTTGACTTTTATGATCTTAACACTTTTGAAGATTATAGACCATTTACTTTAATGAATGTCCCTCAAATTGAGTTTGATGTTACTTCTTTATCAGTAACTTTAGGTTATATATATGGGAAAATAGCAAAGAAATGACGCTGCATCCTTTTCATTGCATTCTGTCAGGTGTGAGGTGTGAAGGTGATCTTTCCCCATTACTGGTGATGTTTGGTTTTATCACATATTAAGATAGTATCTGCCAAGCTTGCTCCCCTCCATAGAAAAGTTACTTTTTTACTTTTACAGTTAATAAGTATTTTATGGTACTTTGAGTATCTTATTTCTCATTTAACTTTCACTTTGTTCAAATTAGAGTTTCTAGTTTTATGCACTGAGATATAATTATTGTTACTATTTTTTGTTTCAGTGCTCACATTGTCCCAGATTTGACCACTAGGAGTCCCTCCAAGGTGGCTGTATGACTTTTTGATACATGTCCATGACTACCTGAATAGTTTCTTATTTTCTGGCAGCACTTTGTGGCTTGGCCCTGGAATCAGCTTTTTCTCAAAGGGGATCTGGATTTGTATGTGTGTGTGACCTACCTATATTTCCTCACTCTGTTCACTGAGGAACAGCAACATCCTAATTGCAAAGAGACATCCAATACCAGATGTGTCTCTTTGTACTGTTGTAATTGGTGGTTTTAGTTGGTAGTTAAGTTTAACTTCATTTCATAGTATGATATGGCTGCCACAAGATCAGACGTGATCTTAGAATGCAATGATAGAAGTATAGGACTTACTTACAAAGCCTTTGTCTTAGTTACTTTTTCTCATTGCTGAGACAAAATATCCCACACACTAAACTAAAGGAGGAAATGTTTTGTGGTTCACAGTTGACAGAGATTTCAATCCATAGTCAGCTGGCTCCCAGACAGGGTAGCATGCCAGAGAAGCATCACAGAGAAGAAACAGTTCATGGTGGGTAGAAAGCAGCAAAGCAGTGAAATAGCGAAGAACCAGTAAGTAGCAACAGCAGTTCTTTCTGTCCCTTTTCCTCTACGCAGGCTACCCACACTCACATGCAGGTTGGGGCCCCCTTATTCCTGGTATATCACCATCAACCAAGCCCAGCAGCGTGCCCTTAGTCCCAGTATCACACACTCTAGATCCAACCATGAGACACTTTTTGCTCCTAGAAAAGATTTAGTGAATTATTTTCTATTTGGTAGGGTCAGTACTCTTAGCTTTGAAATTTTATTAAAAGTAATGTCTCTTCCCAAACAAACCAAAAATAGTGACAAGGGTGTCATTGTTTTGTATTTTCTGTGAACCTCTTTGTTGTCTGACTTAAAACTGTCAGAGTCTCATTTTTGCTTTTTTGTTAAATCTACTGCAGCATTCCATGACAGTTAGTCTTGAAAAACTCCACTGTATACCTGGAATGATTGTGAAAAAGGGCAGGTAACATTTTAGTGTTATTAAGAAAATAGTTGTAACCTTGCTGATCTCCTGAAAGGCTCTTAAGGTTCCACATGGGTCTTTAAGGTCATTAGTGAGGTTTGTACATCTAAGGTCTCTAATGAATGTCTCAGATATTTGAAAGAACTACCTGCTTTGTTTCTTGGGAACTCTTTGTAAGTCCCAGCCCTCTGTGATCTCTGGGAATCATTTAACTTACCACTTACCAATGATTATTCTTTCCCCAATGTTGTTCTTTGCCTGTTCTTGTGGAGTTCCACCCTACCCATGCAGATTGGTGTTCATAGAAAGGCTCAAGGGCATGAGGAGTTTTGTTTTTCTCTATGTAGGTTCTTCCTCATCAATGTGGTGAGATTGACATATTCTGCTGGCTTCTTTGCTGCATTGCCGGCAGTCAGAACGTCTAGTTGTTTATAGGGCTCAACTGTTTTTTTCTCAGGAGTCACAGTCCTTTGCTGGCTGTTGCTCAACATCTGTAGACAACTATTTCACATATGTTTTCCCAGGATTCTAGTTGTTTGTGGTAGGAAAGGAAGTCTAATATTAGTTATTTCTTCATGAGCAGACATTTTAGACTTTTTAAAACAAATCACGACTACTGAAAATTTTCATTAAGGTCTCATATGTCTTATTGTCTTTTTTTTTTTTTTTTTTTTTGTGGAGTTTCGCCGTGCAGTTCAGGCTGGGTTTGAATTTACTTTGTAGTCCAGGCTGGCCTTGAACTCACAGTGATTCTCTTGGCTCAGCGTATAGTCCACATGTATGTGGCAACATGCCTGGCTTCATATGTCCTGTTAAAATAATTTTTGTTGTCTTTTTGACTTGAGTGAAAATGACCATTTTAATATCCTGCTAACAGTGAATAGAAACAAACTTTCCACAAAGAGGATATTTTTCACCCTTATATTAGGAACGAAGAGTAATATCATTTATAAATGTAAGTCATTTGTTTGATTTTTTAATTTGGACAAGTATGTGGACTGTATATTTTTTCTTTTATGTCTCAGTCTTCTGGTAGAAGGAATGATAAACAGGATTTCATAATCATTTTGCTTTTTAAGTCTTATACTTTAGAAGTTATTAAGAAGTCTTATACTTTAGAAGTTACTCATATATTATAGCTATATAGACTCAAATTAAATTCTGGCTTCATGCTTATTAGGTATGTAAATGAGCACTACTTGCTTAACCTGGTTGGAGTCCCTGTTTCCTCATCTGTATTGTGCTTATAGTAATGCTTTGTTAATTAGGAATGCAAACTTACAGCACAGGGCTTCTAATAACAGTGTTTTCCATAGATGGAAATTCATTTTCTATCTCTTCAAGTAAGAGAAGCATGGCACGTATGAACCCAGATTCCTTTTCTTTATATTCCTTCATTCTTGGTTCTTATCTTTATCTACATGGTTGCCTCATGATCCAAGATACCAATGGATCTCACCCATAACACCCTTTTCCCCAGAATGGGAAGAAGTTGGTGAAAAGGGACATGCCTCCCTTTTAAGAGACTTTCATTTCATCGTATACCATTGTGTTTAAATCTTAATTCTAGATTTAAGAAAGTTGTATATTTTAGTTGGATGTTATGAAGAAAGAAAAGCGACAAAGAGTATCTTGCGTCAGAATTTAATGGATTCCCAACTACATGAAAAATTTTGCAAGAGACAGTAAGTAGAGGTCAAAATATCACCTTTATAAGATGAAACATAACTACAGTAAATCTGTAACAATGTGTTTCCTAATATGGAATCCTAGAATTAAAAAGACTTACTCATCTAGTTATAAAAGTGCTTACCCAGGTAACACCTGCTTCTATTAAACTGGTGGCATGAAGGAACAAAGTAAAGATTTACTTCCTGCCTGTTGTTTTTTCTCAAGAGAAAAGGATAGTGGATGAGAGGATAAAGAGGGTCCAGGAGAGTTACTTTGCTAGCAGAAGTGGGGAAGTATTACCCTCTCTCTTCTTTCCTCATGCAATAGCTTATCCAGAGTTCAACAAATTGCTTGGCACATAGTACGTGTTTTTATATGGTGATTATTCTAATAGCAATTTGAGTAGTTCAAGTTAGCCACTTGATGTCCTATCATCTGTACTATTTTTTTTTGAGACAGGTTCTCAGTATTCAGTTTAGGCTGACTTGAGCTCACTTTGTAATTTGTAGCCTAGGCTGGTCTCAAACTTGCAAGGATCTTCCTGCCACAGCCTGCTGAGTGCTGGGATTATAGGAGTGCGCCACCAGGTCTGGCTTCATCTGTACTCTTAATTTTCCTGTATAAATTGCTGTTTGAGGAACAACATGATTTTCTGGGTAATATTATTTTTTGAATTATCATGAGATGAGATTGATAGCTTTAAGAGGCTTCATTTATACTTTTTAGGATAATAGTTTTAAATTTTCGATGAGCTTAAAGAATCTTGCAAGTGTAATGAAACATGTTTACGGCATAAACTATACATATGATTTCTTGGCATATATGAACCTTAGGAAAAGAATTTGCAGTTTAGATAAAATTTAAAAAACTGTGAATATCTATATATCACTGTAAGCTGATATTAATGATTTAAATAAGTATAATTAATGAAAAGGAAGGCTATCATGGTAAAGATCATGTGAGATAATGTGTAAACTCTGACTGTGCATACCTGGTAGCTTTTTGACTTAAGCCAGTTACTAATCTGAGTACAGTATTACTATTTTTTAAAATCAGTAAAATGGTGACAGTAATAGTTCCTGTATTACTAGGTTGAGTAAAAATTAAGTAATACATACAAAGCATTATTTCTGGGCCAGAAAAAATACTCACTTGCTATTTGCCACTATTGTTTTTATTGTCACTAATAATTTACTGTGCTTTGCCTTTGTAGCCTTACCCTGATTATCTTGTAGGTTTCAGTGACAGAAGTATCCTGAATTTCATAATTTAGAAGTAAAGTTATTCTGAGCAAAGAACTTGATCCTTTAGATTAGGTTTTTTTTTTAAAGCTCGTAATAGTAGTTTTTGTTACTTTTGCTCTCTTTATATTAAGAAAGATGGTTTTCTTCTGACTTGAACTCATCAATGAGAAGGCCTTTACTATGTTCTTCCAAATTTCCAATTATTTGTTTTGCTTCCTCTTGTCTCATTGTAGGCCCATTAGAAAGAGAAATATGTCAATTTCATACCTCTGGCCTCTTGAGAACTTAGTAATGGTATTCGTTCTTTGTCAAGTTCCAGGCTGTAGTGTTTTACATCTTGATCTGAGGAAAAGTCCCTAACTTCCCCATTCCTTTTTGATGATAGAAGAGGCTTGCACAAATATGATTCCCTTAAAAAGAGCAACAGACCCCCAGTTTTTTTATAGGCTAATGTTTGATGGACTACTTCTGTTTAAGTTTATTATTATTAAATGTGTCAGTTTGCACTAGAATCTAACTTTTAAAACACATTTCAACCCACTTATTACTGTTTTGTTGTGGTTACTTTTTAAATTATCTATTTTTTTTGTGATGGTTGAGTGACAGCTCATTCCAGAAAATTATTCAGAAAATATAGAATCATTAAGAAAGTAAAGATCTCACATAATTTTACTCTGCCAAGGTAGTCACTTTTACATTCTTTGTGTGATTCCCTCTAGACCCTTTTCTATAGTTGAATGTAGGTTACAATTTTTGGTTTTCCCCAAAGTGCAGTGAATCTGTATATACTGTTTTATATTCTGCTTTTTTCCTAGTATAACTGTATGTCTGCATGATTATTTTAAATAAAGATACTCTTTCAATTACAATAAGCCCATTGTAAGCTGAAATTGTATTTAATGCACCTAATCTACTGAACATCGTAACTTAGCCACATAGTACAGTATAACGTAGAGTGTGATTGGTTACCCTGGTGATCTTATTGCCAACTGCCTACCATTCGAAGAGTGTATCTTACTACACATTGCTAGCCAGGAAAATAGATCCAAATCCAAACTTTGAAGTGTGGTTTCTAGTCAATGCTTATTGGTTTCATAAATATTTTAAAGTCACAAAATTGTAAATCAAACCGTTATAAATCAGGTACCATCTGTAGTTACATACTATTTTATTGAATGAATATAATTTAATCAGTTCCCTCTAGTGAGTATTTAGGTTGTTTATAATGTTTTAGTAATTTAATCACACATCAATATTTTCCTGTATCCATTTTTTAAGTGCTTTTAAATGCAGTTTTTAGAGATTGAATCAGTGTGTCAACTAGTTCTGAAAGTACCTTTTTTTAGACAAATTTGTATATTATTTAAAAATACGGTAATATTTTCTAATATGATAATATCAGTGTCTGTGTATTTTATTTCTTTGATTCTTAAAAATTGAACATCTTTTTATATTTTTGACTTGTTTGCTTTTTCCTAAGGTTAATTATCAGTTTTCTTATTTCTTGATAATATGTGTATTTTGAAAATGAGCAGAATTTTAGTTCTTGCTTGCATTAAATAAAGGGTTATGCTTTCTATTTATTTTTAAAGTAGTAAAATACCACAGAGCAGGATAGAGCAAAGTCATTTGAGACAGTGTAGTGAAATTGGTACAGAACTTCACAGCAGGTTACTGGGATAACAGTAAAAGGTACCATATTATATCTCGTTTTCTTCACAATAGTTGTTCTTTCAATCAGGTATAGTAAAATCAAAGAAATTACAGAACATTATAGAACTTATCAAAACAGAATATTGAATAGAGCAATATCATTAATCAGAACAAAGTAAAACAGTGATAAAAAATATTTGCCTTCAAAGAGATGGTAGAAAGTAATCCCCCTTATTTGCTTGTTGCATATAGTCAACCTCACAAGAAATGTTCAAATCTCTGGCTCCCATTTGCTGACGGGGGTGGGGGGGTGGGGGAATGTATGGATGTTTGAGTAGGCTCACAGCTGCTTACGAGGGCAGAGGGTGAGCTGGTTGGTTGGTTTTCCAGTGCCCTAAGTTCCAACATGATGCAGATCTCAGGAGACACTGATGGCTCTCACTCTGTGGTGGCCGCGGCTTGCTGGGCCACAGCCACTTACCAGGGGGATGAGCTCTATGCTTTCTATTTTTAAAAAAGGCTTGAGTCCTTTTTGGACTCAATTTCTCACTTAGAAGATTATTTTCAAATATTAATATAAGAAATTAAGTAACTAGTAAATCAAGCTGGCTAGAATTCTTTCCTTATCTAATGTACAATTGAAGATGTTGGAAATCCTTAATGCTTTTTTGCACACAAAGGTGCTATACTTGATTTGGCTTTGCTGTTTCTTCTCCACTCATATTTAGCTCTTGATCATTGTATTAGTCAGGATTTTACTAGAGAAAACATGTAACACAAAATATGCAAATGTATAAGAAATTACAGGATTGGCTTATGATGACCAGCCACAAGAGTTAGACGAGTAAGTGTACAGAGGGTGTGTGCAAGCTGGAGGCCAAAAGATTGAATCAAGGCTGAAGAATCTTTGCTGGAAGTCTGAAGGATCCAAAGCAGAGTCTGTGCTAGAAGCCAAGAGATGACATCCAAGCCAAAGACAAAGACTGGAGCTCTTCCAAAGAATGGAACCTCATCTGTCTTTCCTTCCCTCTTATACCATCCAGGAGATGAGCCTTTCTAAGGTTTAGAATTGCTAACCAATTTAGTTAAGCTTCTGAATGTTTCAAGTTGACACAGTCAAATAGCCACTACAATTCACCCCTTGTCAACTTAGCAACCAGACACATAGCCTTAAACCAATCTCCAGATACAAAGACATGCATATTATTGTACCTAAAACCAGCACCCAGTGGATGGTGCCAAAGTCTGCTGCCAGTTGGAGCAGTAGCCAGGCTTTCCTTTCTTGGCTGGATTGCTGAGCACTCTGAACCTTATTCTGAGGAATAGATTCTGTATGCCATTGCCATTCTGGAACCTGGTGTGGCCTCTGCCGCCATTCTGGAGCATGGCACTCTGAGGCTTTTCTTCCAAGCAAAGTTTCATTTTGGTAGTTTTGAGGATGCAGAGTGGAGACCTGCCACCACTTTCCATGATGCCTTCAGGCCATCTTTCTATTTTCCCGTTCCTTCTCAGCAGCCAAGATCTCAACTCTATCTTTACAGTCCACATCTGTACTGGAACTTTCTTTCTTACCAAACTTGCAACATTTTAAATCATTTTGCTGGGCTCTTTGCTTTTCATTCACAACTTAAATCTGGCTAAAAGTTCCAACAGTAGCCATGCCACTGCTTTGAAATTCCTTCTGCCAGATTAATTAATCCACTGCCCTTAATTTCAGTTTCAGGCAAAGTCTCTGGACACATGGGAAATGCAGACAAACTTTCTGCCAAGCCATAACACACATCTGGAGTCCAACAACCAATGTAGTCCTTCTCAGCAGAAACCTCTAAGCTTGGTCTTTACCTGCAGGATTTCTGTCAGCCTTTTGGTCTTTTGAGCTCTGGTCAGAATTTCCCATACAGAACAGCCTAAGGCATTCCAGCACTTTGCTTTCAGGTGACATCTCAGAACCTTTCCAAATTCTTCCCACAAGTAGTTCCCAAAAGCTCTTAAACCACATGGTCAGGTATAGGCACATCAATGACCCCGGTCTTCTGGTAACCAAATTCTGTCTTTGTTACTTTTCTCTCATTGCTGAAACGAAATACCTGACACCCAAAGTTAAGGAAGGAAAGGCTTATTTAGCTCATAGTTTTTAGAGGTTTCAGTCTTATAATCAACTGGCTCCAAGGCAAAGTGGCACATGGTAGAGGGCAGCAGCAGTTCATGGCAGTGGAAAACAGCACAAGCAATAAGAACAAAAGGGGAGAAACAAGCCTTTTTCCCTCTCTTATATGGTATGCAGGCCACCCACCCCAGGGCTGGTGTAGTACTCATACCCATAATCCTAGCATTGAATCATGAATCAATCACAAATTCTAGAAGCCCACCCCCATGACTACACGAGGATTTGGGTGAACGTCTAGACAAAGCATAACATTCAGCTGCTGGTCCTCCAGACTCATGCACATCCTTTTATGCAAAAGGTATTTAGTCCATCTCCAAGAGTTGCCAAAGTCCTAACAGTTTCAGCATTGCTGAAATGTCCAAGTCCCAAGTTGACACAGTCAAATAGCCACTACAATTCACCCCTTGTCAAGATATAAGGTAAACTCTTAGCTGCAAGCCTCCGTATAAATGAAAAGTTAAACATTTCCAGCATTCAATGGCACAAGATAGACATTTCCATTCCAAAAGTTACAAACAGTGGAATCCAAAGGAATGGGACCAAAGCAAGTCCAAAATCCAGCAGGGCAAACATTAAGTCATATAACATCTTTAAGCTGTGGCAAATTGTAAGCTCTAATGGGTTTGCATGACTCTATCCCCATGGCACTTGTGGTTATAGCTTCCAGGGATTCTCTCTTATGTTCACTGGGCTCCATTCTTGCAGGTTCCCTTAGGTGATCCACATTCCTGGCTTTTCCAAACTTCTGGTGTATCCAGTGCACCTTTGGCTTTGCACTCACAGGTTCACACACTGTTCTCTCCGGGGCATATTACTTGGCCTGCCAAAACTTCTTCTGAAATCTAGGTGGAAACCTTTTTAACCTCAAAACTCTTGCATTCTGCATTCAAAGTCTGGAGTCCACTGCAGTGTCCTGTGCAAGTCTGCTCCAGCAGGCCAATAGGTCTGTGATGGAAGGCTGTAGAATCTATGCTGGAAGTCTGAAGGATCCAAGGCAGAAGCTGCAGAGTCTGTGCTAGAAGCCAAGAGATGATGTCCAAGCCAAAGGCAAAGACGGGAGCTCCTTCAAAGGACAGAACCTCATCTGTCCTTCTTTCCCTTTTATACCATTCAGTAGATGAGTCTAGGGTGTAGAATTGCTGACTAGTTTAGTTAAGCTTCTAGATGTCCCAAGTTGACACAGTCAACCACTACAATCACAATGTCTCTGTAAGTAGAATATTACACTTTTACCTATATTTATACAGATTCTTCGTTTTTATTACTGTTGAAATTAAAAGGAAATGGTAATTATTGATCCAAAAACTCATTTTAGTAAACTATGATTCTTTTTAACATCAGAAGAATGGTGCTTTGGAAATCATGTTGTGTATGACAAAGTACATCTTGTTTTTTCTTTATTGCTTTTAGAAGAAAAACAACAGTGAAGACATTATGTATTTATGCAGATTACAAGTCGGATGAAAGCTACACACCAAGCAAGATTTCAGTCAGAGTAGGAAATAATTTTCATAATCTTCAAGAAATTCGGGTATGTCTTTTAAATTTTTAAATATGTCATCCTTAATTCTTGCTCTTAAATAGTTGCAGTTGCCATTTGATTAGACAGATTAAAATGTTAGCATATTAAAGGAAATTTTTTGGTTATAGAAGAAAACTGGTTTGTTTTATATATATATATATATTTTTTTTTTTTTTCTTTTGAATTCTGATTATCATTTGTATTTTTCCCAATATTTTATTGGAAATTTTTGAACACAGAAAATTGAAAGAATTGTACAATAAATCCTAATATACTTCTCTACTGGATTTTTTAGTTGTTAATGTTTTACTATATTTGCATTGAAATATGTTAATCTCATATTTTATGAATTTGAAAATAAGTTGAAAATGTCTGTATATTTCACCTCAAATACGTCAGCAGAGTACATTAGTAGACCTATCAATAATTTTTCAGATAAAATTTATGTATCGTTTCATATAGATCTTATTTAGGCTATTTGGTGCATTTTGACAGATGAATGCATCTGTGTAACCCCAACTCATTCAAGATATTGAACATTTCCACCCACCCTAGAAAATTCATTTCTCTTTCTAGTCTGTCTATACTTCCACCCTACTATTTGAGGTAAATACTGTTGTGGTTTCATTTGTTTGTTTCCATTGATCAGTTTTTCCTGTTCTAGAATGTGATAGGTGGAACCATATAAGATATAACTTTTACATGTCATGGCATGCATTGGCATTTCATTCTCTTTTATTTATGAGTTGTATTCCTTTGTTTTAATATACCACCAGATATTTTAGATGTAACTTATTGAAGCTATTGGGACAATGTTTTTGTGATATGAATTTTATTGGTCCCCCAATATTGGCATTTCAAAGATATTATCAGTGACTTTGAATTGTGTTCTTGTGAAACTCTGGTTCTTAGCATTTTTTGCCAGAAAAATTATTGAACTGAAGCAGTCATTAAAATTGGGTGGGTCTGAGAGATCTGGGAAGATTTAAGTGATCTAGTTAATTTGAGGGCTAGACTGTTACTTGACTTAGTGCTTATGTTAAGATTGTGTTTCTACATTTATATTTCTTGAGTTAGTAATAAACTACTTAATGAAAATCACAAGTACTGTCCTTTATAGCTTAGGTACATTGAATCATCTTTGTATACCTAGGATAAATTCCACTTGATCATGGTGAGGGAACCTTTTAATGTGTTATTGAATACAGTTTGCTAGTGTTTTATGGAGGAGTTTTTGCATGTACAGTTTTCAGGGTTGTTAGCCTATAATTTTTTTTTCTCTCCTTGTCTCATGTTGGTATCAGGGTAGTACTTGCCTCATGAAATGAGTGTATTAGCCTCACTGTATTAGTTTTCCATCTTTGGGAAATAATACCTACCACACACATCTTAATGAAAGAAAGTTTTAATTTAGCATATAGTTTCAGGAGATTCAGTCTGTGATTGGCTGGCTCAAAGGCAGAAACATCATGTTGGGGAGTAATGGCAGAGGAAAGCTGCCCAGTTCACGGTGGGCAGGAAATGGGGGGAACAATGCCAAAGAATAAGGAAGAAGATACCCTGTATAGTACCCAGTGCCACACTTCCATTCCGGACATGGGCTTTACTAATCTATGGGCGACTCCCAAACCAATCACGTTAACACAGTTAAGCCTATCAGGTTTTTTAAAGGAGTTTAAGAAGGATAGTTAGTCATTTGTTTAAAAATATTTGATATATTCAGTAGCGAAGCTATCAGGTCTTGGGCATTCTTTGATGGGAGACTCTTTATTACTCACTCAGTTTTCTTACTCATTATTAGCTTGTTTGGATTTTTCTATTTCTTCATGACTTAGCCTAGGTAGATAGATAGTATGTTTCTATGAAGTAATCCTTTACTTCTAGGTTATCTAATTTGTTGTTGTAAAATTGTAGTAGTTTCTTATGAGCTTGTATATTTCTGTGTAATGTCTCCTCTTTAGTTCTGATTATCTTTTTGAAAAACACGTTTTAGTTTTGTTGACATTTTTTTTTAAGCTTATTTTTATTTATTTCTGTTACAATTATTTCGTTCCTTCTTACGTCAAGCTTTTTTTTTCTGGTTCTTTGAGATAAAATAAGGTTGTTTAATTGGAATCTTTGTCACAGGGGCTTATTGTTACGAATTTTCCAATTAGAACTGCTTTTGTGCATCCCATATGTTTTGGTATTTTGTGTTTTCATTCTCATTTGTCTTAAGGTATTTTAAGTATTTCCCTTCAATTTCTTCTTTGTTCTATTGGTTGTTTGGGAGCATGCTGTTTAATTTCTATGTGTTTGTGAATTTTATGAAATTTCTCCCTATTTTAAATTTCATATATTTATAGCCAGAAAAGATACTTTATATGATTTCAGTCTTAATAAATTTATTAAACTTGATTTGGGGTTCAAATGTATGATCTGTTCTGGAGAACATTTCTTGTGTGCTTGAGAAGAACATCTATTCTGCTATTACATGAAATGTTCTATGTATGTGTTAGGTCTTCTAGGTTTAAAATATAGTATAAGTCTAATATTTCCTTATTGATTTTCTTCCTCAGTGACTATTAATTGCTGAAAGTATGGTACTGTATTGAAGTCCACTACTATTGCTGTATTATAGGCTATCCTCTTCAGTTCATTTAATATTTATTTTATGTATTAAAGGCTAGAATGTCATATATGTACTCACACACATATCACATATATGTATATATAAATTACCTATGTATAATTGTCAAATCTGCTTTCTGGATTTGTCCCTATTACATAATGACCTTCTTTGTCTCATTTCACAATTTTTGACTTAAAATCTTTCTGCAATAGGTGGTTTCCTCCTTCTCTCTTTTGATGAGAATATTCTTTTTTTTTGCACAGAATATCCTTTTTTCTTCCCTTCACTGTGTATATCCTCAAATGTGAAGTGAGACTCTTACAGGCAGCAGATGGTGGGATTTTGATTATTTGTTAACCATTCGACGTCCTTTAAGAATTTAATCCATGTACATTCACTGTAATTATTGGTAGGTAAGGACTTGATACTGCTATTTTGTTCATTTTTTCTTCTTGTTTGTTTTTACTTTGGAAACAAGGTCTCATTATGTAGTTCAGGCTGGCCTTGAACTTACTATGTAGTCTAGGCTGTTTTCAAACTTACTTGCCTGTCTCAGCCTCGTGAGTGCTGGGATTACAGGTTTGTGCCCAGTTTGTATATTGTTTTTTTGGTTGTTTTGTTATTCCTCCATTCCTTTCTTCTCTATCTTTATGATTAGGTAATTTCCTGTAGTAATATGCTTTGCTCCTTACATCTTTTGTTTTTGTTTTTTAACCTTCATACGAAAGATGCAAATGTTATGCATACACCACTATTACAGTATCAGAATATTCTGAGTTTGATCATGTATTTATTTTTCCATTGAGTTTTATACTTGCAGTACATTTTTGTGTTACTAATTAGCATCCTTTTCTTTCTGCTGGAAAAATTTCCTCTAGCATTTATTAGACAGATCTGTAAGTGATAACTCCCTCAGCTTTTTAGGGGAGATGTTTTGATTTTTTCTCTGTGTCTGAAGGGTAGCTTTTCTAGGTACAGTATTCTTGGATGGCAATTTTTCCTTCAGCACTCTGAATATATCATCACACTTTCTCCTGGGCTGTGTGTTTCTGTTGCTAGTGTTATTGGAAGTCTTCCATATATGTTTTGTTTCTCTTTCTACTTCGAGGATCCTCTCTTTGTCTTTGATTTTTTTTGATAGATTATGTTGGTATCATCTTGTTTGGACTGAATTTGATTAGAGGTCTTTAACCTTGTGCTTGGATATTAGTGTTTTCTCAGATTTGAAAAGCTTTTTGCTATTGATTCTTTAAATAATCTTATTTCTTTAAGCCATATTCTGCACCTCCTTGAAGTACTATAATGCAAATATTTGTCCTTTTGATCCTGCCCCATAAATCCTATAAGCATTTTTTATTTTCATTCTTTTTTCTCTTTTGACTCTGTTTTCAAATAACCTATTTTTGAGTGCAGATTCTTTCTTCTGATTGGTCAGTTCTGTTTTCAGTGCTGTTTTTGCATTTTAAAATTTCATTCATTGTATTTTTTTAGACCCACAATTTGTTTTACTTTTAAAAACAATGTCAGCCTATTTAAATTTCTTATGTTGATCATTTATCTTTCAAAATATTTCTCTGTATTTTCTTGAAGCTTATTGAGCTTAGGAATCTTAAAAAACAATTAACTTGAATTCTTTGTCAAGTAGTTCACGAGTGCCTTTTCCTTTAGAGTTAGTTATTGGCACATTATCTTGTTCCCTTGATGGTATAATGGTTCCCTAAATTTTCTTGATTCTCATGGCCATATTTCATTGCCTTTATATATGAACAAGTAGGAATATAGTCCATTCTTAGTAGATATGTCTTGTCTGGTAAAGCTCATCACCAATAGGTCCATCCAGGATTCTGAGAGTTTAGTGTGGGCCGTGGATAGACTTCCTGCTAGAACTTGGACTGGTACCTGGGTCTGAAGAGCTGGATTTGTGGCTTGAGTCCATGAGTGCAGGGTTAGAGTCTGTTTCTGTGAGGGACAGCCTGAAGCCAGTATACAGAGGCTGATTTGGTTGTGGGGTATCCTTGTTCTGAGTTTTCTGGGACCTTCCAAATGCTGATCACTGTGTCTGCTGGAACAGGCCTAGACTGTAAATCTGTGGAGGCTGGCTTAATGCTGGTGTAGACCTATAGCCTGAGCCAAGGTCCATTTGGATCTTGAGTCTAAGGCAGTCACTTAGGGGGCATTCTGAAGGCACCAGGGTTTATTGGGGTAGACTTAGGTCTGGGTTCTGGTAGAGCAGGCCTAGAATTGGCCTGATGCTGGAGGAAGCAAGGAGCGTAGACTCACAGGGTGAGCCCATAGCCTGGATATGTGAATGTTGGCCAGAAGTCCAAATCTTTAAGGACCTATGGATCCTATGGCTGTGGAAGCCAGCCTGGAACCTGGGCCCACAGGGATGGTCTAGGAGCATAGATCCATGGCCACCAGCCTAGCACTGGGGTCTTAGGGTCAGTGCAGCACTGAACAGGCCTTGAGCATTTTACAGTGGGTATCAACCTGATGCCTTAGGCCAGAGGTTCTGTGGCACTGGACTGGACCTACAAACTGGGTTTGTGTGGGCAACCTGGCTTGGGCTGATCTAGCACCTAAGGTGAGTCTGGCATTAGACTGACTGAGTAGCAGGATCTGTGGGTACTCACCTGATGATTACGACTTTGGGCACTGTGATTGTATTTGGGAATATGTGAAGCCTGGGGCCATAGGCCAGCTTGGTACTGAGATATTTTAGAGCTGCCAGGGTTGGTCTGTCCCTAGAACATACCTAGAAGTCAGATTTGTGGTAGTTGACTTGGTGGTATGGTAGGCTTAGAGCTTAAGTATGGGATACAGGTCTAGAGCCTGGTGCTGTAGGATTTGGCCTTGTGCCAGGATAGGTCTGGCATTCAGTCCATGGGCGTGCTGTGGCATTCTCCCTGGTGCTGGCTTTTATTGAATTGGGCCCCACTTTGTGTCTGAGACAAAGTCCGAAGGTCATTTCTTCCCTCTTGCCTTGAGAAGTATATTTCTCTCCTGTTGTCTGCCTAGGAAGGGTATGTATTGTAAAATTGTCCTTCCTGTTCTCTTTAATACATTTTTTCTTATTTCTGTGATACACTCAGATTCTTATGAAGGTATTTTTGTAGGCAAATGTGGATAGATGTACAAGTTGGTATTTCTTTGGGAAGATGTGTGTTAGAAAGTCCTATTTCACCATCTTGCTGACATCCAGACTTAAGTTTGTTGCTTTAGGGTGACTATCTGGTCTTGTTGACAGTTGTCTTATTTTAATATTAAAAAACTTTTCTTTTTTATAAAAATTTATTTAAAGAGAGGGGAAAAATAAAGCAAAACAAGAAAAAAGGGTAGACACAATATAGAATTTCAAAAAAATGAACAGTAAGAAATCACTTGTTGATGTATTACATATTGTCTTCTTGGATGTAGTTGTTCAAGTTACAAAAATTAAAGCATACAAGGTGGACAAACAGGCTATAAACAGCTCCGTTCTCTGATCCAACAAAAACTTAGCAACATAATTATCAATCCTACACCCTTAAATATACATGCAGTTATATCCTTTAGAGCACTTGCTTTTCCTCCTTTTGCTTTTTAAGTCTATTATCTGTTTAGTTATATCATGTTTCAGGTTGCTCAGTACTTTACTGATCTGTTTTGTTGTTGTTATTTACTTTTTAAATTTTTTTCTTATTTATTTTTATTATTATTTTTTATTTTATTTTGAAGGTAGTAAAATGCAGCAGAACAAGACAGGACATAGCCAACTGAGGCAGTGCAGTGAAGTTGGTACAGAACCTCACAGCAGGTTACCGGGATAACAGCAATAGGTACAATAGTATATCTGGTTTTCTTCACAATAGTTGTTCCTTCAATCAGGTAGAGCAATATCAAAGGAAATACCGAAATTATACAAACAGAATATTGAATAGAGTAATACCATTGATCAGAACAGAGCAAAACAGAGATAAAAATATTTGCCTTCAAAGAGATGGCAGAAGAAAATCCCCCTTATTTGCTATATTGCCTGTAGTCAAACTCGCAAGACATGCTCAGATCTCTGGCTCTCATTTGCTGCGGGGGCGGTGGGGATGTTTGATTCTTAACCTGTGCCCAGGTAGGCTCACAGCCGCCCACCAGAGGGGTGAACTGTCTGCCCGTTTTCCTAGCACCCCTAAAAAACCTTTCTTGAGAAATAATTTTTTGAGATGAAGTCACACCAAGTTGTCAGATTATTAAGGATTACAGGAATGTACAACTGTACTTGGCTGAGAAGTAAATTTTTGAGAAGTAACTTTTGTTTTTGTAAATGACATAGTTTTTTTTATAATTTATTTGTCTGATGACCAATATGTTTTTCCCACTCTTAAATGAATTTATAAATAAATCAGCTCTTAAGTTTTTTAAGTACTTCCATTCACTCTAGCACTTTTTAAATTGTGTAAAATTAATTTCCTTTTTAAAAAATTTTTTTATTTTAAAAAAGAATAAAATCCAACAAAACAAAACAGAACAAAGCCAATCAAAACAAAGCAGCAAAATTGGTACAGCACTTCAAAGCAGGATACTAGGAAAACAACAGTAGTTACCATAGTATATATCTTGTTATCTTCACAGTAGTTGTCCATTCCATCAGGTATAGCAAAATCAAAGCAAAAATAAAACAGAGTCAAACCAATCAAAACAATATTGAATAAAGCAAAAACAATTAACTAGAATAACACAAAAACAGAACAATATTGGGTTTCAAAGAAAAGATAGAAGGAAATCCCCCATATTTGCTATATTGCATACTGTCATCCTCCCAATAGATGCTCAGACTGCTGGCTCCAGGCCTGCAAAATCAACCAAACAATGAAGAATTTACTTGCTTTTTGTACCTTAGTTGCTATCAATTCAGCCTGTCTTCCAAACCAGCCCGTTGCTTGAGAGAGGGGTGGGGGGTGGGGGTTGGGAGGCGCCGACTGTTCGGGTTTAGGCTGGCCAGTTGGCTTCTTGGTTGGTTCTTCCCAATCCCGGCATGGCCAGTTCTTGGGAAGCGCTGACTTTTCTAAAGTTATTTTTCTTATCGTCATATTTGACCAATTGCTAGCTAGCCCTCTTTTAGTCAAATACCTGGTACATTTAATAAGTGCTTAGTGCTTCAAAGATGAGATACTTCTTATAATTTGTTAAATATTTCATATTAACCAAAATAGAGCACTAATATTGAGCAGACTTTTATGGGTAGAGTTGTCTTGTTTTACTTTAATAATTAAAGATTGTTGTAATTCCTCAGGCAGTTAAACGTGGAACTCCAAATGTTTTTATGTTTGCTGTGTATTGGAAATGGCCACTAGATGTCACTGTTGTCCCTTTCCAATTTGATTTTCTAGTTTTAGGTTCAATGACTTAAGTAGTCTTCATCGTATTAGTTTTTTCCTAGTGTACATGTATTCAAGCACTTTTAATTCATCTTGTGCATTTTTGTATGAAATGTACGTCTTCATACACGATTTAAAGATTTATATATTAAAGATTTTTTGTATTGTAAATTTTACTAACATTAAAGGATTTTGAGAGGTTACTAGAAGAAGCTTTAAGTGATATTTGGACCTTGTAGAATACTTTTAATCTAGTCTTTGCTTTTATTATATCACCTAAGTGCTGAAACTTTAGCTGTTTAGAAAAACGGCTCTTACGGGTAGTCTCTTAGCTTTTTCTTAGTGTATTTCTATTTCTGTGTGGTAACCACAGACCCTCATGAGACTACTAAGCCTAAATATTGCCAGGTGATAAGTTGTTTTCTGGAAGAACTTAATGAACATATTGCTTCTTTTGCAGTCGTTCTCACTAAGGGACCGTAAGTTTGGGATATCGCTTAAAAATATTAGTGCCGTATCCTTTGTAGCTTACAATGTGAAGGAAACTATTCTTTAACTATATATTTTTATATCTGATTTATTCTGTATACTGTTTTCTTTTATCAGTTAAAAAATCAATACTTAATAGCATTTTATTTTTAAAGGAAAGATAAAGCAGATCATGATTTTACTTTTAACATTAATATAAGATTATTACCTGTTTATACAAAAATCTCTTCTAACTCAGGTATCAAGACAAGTAATGACAGTACTGTAAATGTTTATGAGGTTTTTTAGAGCCATCATTTCATTAGTATAGAACTGATTTAACTGGCTGGACAATACAACAAAACCTTACTATATTTTTCCATAGATGCTTGCCTGTTGAACAGTATGGTATATGATGTGGTCTTGAATGGGTTTTCCTTTTTAAGTAAAAATTATGGATTTGTTTACTTGAAACAGTTTAAATACTCATTTGTTTGTAATTTATTATTAATCTAAAGTAGAAACTGTTAAAAATTTAAAGATGAGAAAAGTGAATGACTGCCCTAGTTCTCTCAAAATTATTCTTTTTCTATCATGTATTCACCTCCATTTCAGTTATGAAGCATATACTATATCTAGATGTGTGTTACCTCTACTAAGAAATGACTATGAATGATCAGGCCCTCCCTTTCATATTCTAGAATGTATATTTTAACCTCTTTACTTGAGGAAAGGCTTAAAACAGATTCTGCTGAATAGCTGCAAGTTATAAAACTAGGTTTAGCCAATCAGAATATTTTGTTGCCTAAATTGTTTTTATTTATGCTACTTATTCTGCTTTTTTGTGTTCAGAATTTTCCTTAACACGTAAATTGAGATTTAAGAACTTTTAGTAAGACTTTGCAATATATTGCTTCTATAGAGGAGACTAGACAATTTAGCACTTTAAAAAACTTTGTTTCTGTATCTTTTCACAATCCATCTCATTGTGTTACTTTCGTGCAAGAAATCATGTTATTTAATGCAAGTTTTTGTATAAAGATAGTGTTTTAAAATTTGAAAGTCCTTTTTATTTTTCCTTCATGTTTTGGCACAGTATTGTTCTTTTGCTTTCAGAAAGGATGATATATATGAAGGAATTTTTTTCATTGAGAATTTGGAACCAAAGAACATTGCATCTTTGTGACTATTAACATTTTAGAAAACATCTTAAGCTGAATTTCACTTAATGTCCTTTTGAATTTGCTAAGTAGTTATATGTTTACCTAAAATCATTATAGAACTTTTTGTACTTAAATACTTAAATGTAACACTAAAATGACTTAAGATATAATTATGACAGCTGTCAATATTATTTTTAGGCTATTGTATGAAAAACAGCTTGTTAGCTTACTATTTTTTTTTAGTTTTATTTAAAGAGAAACAAAAGCATGTAAAGGGTAGAGATAATACAGAATTTCAAAAAAAAACAATAAGAAATCACTAGTTAATAAATTACGTATTGTCCTCTTAGAAATAGTTGTTCAAGTTACAAAATTAAAGCATACAAAGTAGATATTCAAACAGTGAGAGTGTAAACAGCTATGCATGCATGAATCTCTACATGTATTTCTATCCTTTCTGTATTAGAGGGAAAAACAAAACCTAGCAAGACAAAACAAAGCATATTCCTATAAAGACATGAAACCAAAAAGTCGTATAAAACCACAGTGCAAGATGATCTACAATGATTACTGTGTTCTTACTTACTATCTTGAATAGAATTGACTATATCATCAGGCATAATTGAATATAGCAGTATAACTGAATATAGCAGTACATAACAATAATAGTAAAAATAAAACATTGTAGACAGTATAAAACTTCAAAGGCAGGTAATAATCAAACCATAGTGGATATTCTAGTGAATCTTGTCATCTTAAGTGCAGTTGCCTATACTCTCAGACTTGATAACTATCAATCATAACAGCTGTGAATAAAATCTATCAATACAAAACAGAGATCTAACAAACCAGATTCGATTACGATCAGTCATGGTAGAACAGTGTAGGTTATACAGAGCTTTAAGTTAATAGGAAATTAAGGATGATTCCTGTACTATATCCTGTTATTTTTGGGATTACTGTCTGTGCCCTCAAATCTAGTACAGGTAGAATGACTGGAACAGAATATAATACATCTAAGCAGAGTAGTGTGAGTAATGTGGGTTTTAAATCCTGGTGCACTATTAATGATATAGTATATCAAGGCCATCTATGTTAGAGATTCTAGTTATCCTTCTCTGCCTCATTTCTGCTATGCTATTTTTCTGCCTTTGTTTGTCTAGTTTTCTCCTTCATTCTATTGCCTGCCCCACTCATTGAGGCCTTTCTGCCACTGTTGCTAAAATCCTGGTATTTTTTTTCTCTCTCTCTAGAATGTCCTTCAGTATTCTCTATAGGGTTGGATTGGTGGTCACAGATTCCCCCAGTTCCTCTTTGTCATGGAAGCATCTTGTTTCTCCACTAATTTCTAGTGACAGTTTTGCAGGGTACATCAATCTGGGCTGGACGTTATTTTCTTTCAGGGCTTGGAACACTTCGCCCCAACCTCTTCTTGATCTGATGGTCTGTGTGGAGAAGTCAGCTGTGATTCTGATGGGCTTACCTTTATAGGTAATCTGTTTCTTTTCTCTGATGGCTTTTAATATTCTGTTTTTATACTGAATTTCTGGTATCTTGATTATTATATGTCTGGGTATAAATCTGTTTTGGTTGTAGGTGGCTGGAGTTCTATATGCCTCACATAACTGAATGTCATTTTCTTTTCCCATGCTTGGGAAGTTTTCCTTAATTATTTCCTTGAATAGCCTTTGTAATTCACTTGTATGTATTCCTGCTTCTTTGTTCACGTTTCTTAAATTGTAGATTCTCTTGTCATCTTCTAGCCTTTATATTGTTACTGCCTGTTTCCTTGTTATTTTTAAGATATCTTTCCTTTCATGGTCACACATTGCAAACTTGTCTTCAAGTTTTGATAGTCTATCCTTACTTTCTTTTTAGGAGTTTTGCCAGCTTTCAATGGAGTTTTTAATTTCCTGGTAATCTCTTTGAATCTGCTTCATGTATTCTATATTTTCTTTATATTCTTTATTGAATGTTTCTCTCCTTTTTTTCTTTTCCTCCCTTCTTCTGTCTGTGACATCCTGAGAGATGTTTCCTGAGAGCATTTCTTTTATTACTCTACTCATATCTTGCTTTATGTGATTTAATATTTCAGTTTTTAGCTCATCCACAGGGTCCCGAAGATGTCTCTTAATGTCCATTGAAACCATGTCTGATGTTGCGTGTTTGCTGCCCTCATTCTCCCTTATTTTTCCCTCTCCTGGATCAGGGCTCTCAGGATTCTGGGCTGGGGGCCTCCTCCTGCCTCTCTCTCCTGTCATGGTCCCGGCCTCCTCCACACAGGTGTACAGTGCAGGTCCCAGCCCCCTTCCCTGTTGGCTATGTTTCCTCTGAAGCACGCTGGTGAGGGACCTCCACCCTCTCCTGCCTGCTCTTGTTACTGAGGTGTAAGCAGTGGCTGCATATTCCTGCCCCTCCCCACCGGGCCAGCCAAACTTCAGGGGCCTTCACCCAGTTAGTGCGTGCTAGGTGCAGGGAATTGATTTGGGATGGCTCATTGGGTTGCAGCTAGGGGTGTGGCCCAGTCCAAGCAAATCCCAGGAATCTGCTCTGGGGAGGGAGCAACCAACTGAAGTCACTCTTGCTCGCAGTTCAGGCTCCTCCTGCCGGATTCCAACATGTCGCCCATTTGTTCACTCCCTTCCCATGGAGAGGGGTCTCATTCCCAGCACTGACCATGGATTAACGAAGGTCCCTTCACCGGCTCCACTCTCTGTTGGGCTCACCAACACCCAACTTCATTGCTGCTGTGGTTCCTGTGAGTGGTGGTGGGAACGAGTTTGGGCAGCTCTGCTGGCCGGCGCGGATTCAAGCTGACGCAAACTTGGTGGATCACTGCGAAAACCCTGTATCCCGTGATTTTTATCTGTTTCAGTTGTAGTCCTAAAGTATTTGATGAGCTTTTTCACGTTTTAATTTCTTCCTATGTCAGAGAATCCATCTCCCTCTGTCTGGGTCTCTCCAGGGTGTTTTATTCTGGCATATGAGTTGTGTCTCCTGGGAGGCTTTGTGTTTTGTTGCTCACTGATTGGCCATCTTGACTTCTCCCATCAGTTAGCTTACTATTAAGCAGATATTTTCAGCATGTGTGCAAGTTTTCCTTTGGTTCATTGTTAGTACTTCTTTTTGTCTTCAGATTATAATGCTGTTACCATGTGATTTTTTTTTTTTTTTCCTTAAGAGAAGGCTTGAAGCCAGGCATGGTGGCGCATGCCTGTAAATCTAGCACTCAGAAGGCTGAGGTAGGAGGGTTTCTGTGAGTTTGGGGACAGGCTGGGTTACAAAGTGAACTCAAGGCCTGTCTGAACTGCATAGTGAAAACCTGTCTCAAGATAAGAGAAAGAGAGACAGACAGACAGATGGACAGAGAAAGCTTGCAATAGATCTTCAATTTTGAAAAAGCTACAAAGATAGTTCCCTTTCTTCTCTGTGAGAGAACCTTTTGACTCTCGACATGAATCCTGAGTTAGTGGCATTGCTGTTTGAGTCCATATATGGTATTTGACAGACGTGGTTAATAAGTCAGTTCATGTGTTAAAATAATATTTACTATTATAATTTAATTCCATTATGTGTGTGGTATAGTAAGGAGATACAAAGTTTCTGACTCTCCCATCAGTCTTAAAATATACTCACTCTCATTTACTTTCCTATGAGGGACCTATTTTAAACAATTTGATATAAACTGGAATGACTTAGGAGTACCTACAAACATGAATTGGTTTGATAAGAAAGGGAACATAATTACTGCATATGTGAAAAAGAGGTTTTGAATTTTTAACTACTTAAAAAGTAAAAGTTTTTGCATTAGTTTTATAACTAATCTGTTCATATTTTCAGTTAACATAGACTGTTTCCATGTGACATGTAATTTTTATTCCAGAAATACTACATACTATTATGGCCTTTCAATACAAATAGATTTATCCTTTATTCTGTAAATACTTATTTGGGTGTCCTTTAATTCCAGGCACCATGTTAGATACTGGGGATATAGCAAAAGAAATTACAGGTTCTGCCTTTCTTTCATTGTCTGGTGATGAAGAAGCAGATAGTTCAACAATCATAATGTTTTAAAATGTAAGTATAGTCTAACAAAGAAACTGCTTTTAGCTAAAAGGAATCCCATTTATATTACCTTAAAACAAGTAAGAAAAAAAAGACTAGGATTACATTTAACCAAAGAGATGAAGAATCTTTACAATGCAAACTCTAAAACATTGGTGAAAGAAATTGAAGAAAAATTTAAAAATTGAAAAAAATGGAAAGACATTCTGAGTTCATAGATAAGAATTAGTGGTAAAATGTCCATTTTAGTCAAAGTGATCTACAGAGTAATGTAACCAACCCATCAAAATTCCAACAACATTCTTAATAAAACCAGAAAAATTACTCTAAAATTTGCATAGAATCATACAAAACTCTATGTACTAAATAGTAAAAGTAATCTTGAGCTAAAAGAACAAGTCAGGAGGCATTATTGTACTACCTGACTTTAAAATATAGTCAAGGCTATAGTGATTAAAATAGCATGGTGTTAGATTAGAAAAAAGACAATAGCTGGGCATGGTGGCGCATGCCTGTAATCATAGCACTTGGGAGGTGTAGGCAATAGGATCAGTCCAAGTTCCAGGCCAGCCTGGACTATATAGCAAGCCGCTGTCTCCCCCAATCCCGAGACACAAAGACAATGAAACAGGACGAAGAGCCTAGAGATGAATTCATACATTTACAGCCAACTGATTTTCAACAAATATGTGAGAAGCATAAAGAAAAAGATAAAGCTGGAAAATTTGGATATCCTGTGTCTTACTATATACAAAAATACACACAAAATGGATCAAAAGCTTAAATAAAAGACCTAAAACTATGAAACTCCTAGAAAAAGACATAGGAGAAATAATTCTGGACAATGGAATGGACACAGATTTTTAGAAAAAACCCTAAAAGTATGTGCAACAAAAACAAAAATAGAAGCTGGGTGTGGTGGCTCACGCCTGTAATCCAAGCACTCGGGAGGCTGAGGCAGGAGGATCATTGCGAGTTTGAGACCAGCCTAGGCTACAAAAATGAGCTCAAGGCCAGCCTGAACTGCATAGAGAGACCCTGTCTCAAAAAGACAACCCCCCCAAAAATAAAAAAATAGACAAATGATGATTACATCAAATTCAAAAGCCTCTGCGTGACAAGAAAACAATCACCAGAATGAAGAGAATGGAAGGAAATAATTTATAAACTACACTCTGACAAGGGATTAATATCCAGAATATATAAGGAAATCAACTAACTTGAGAAAAAATATCTAATTTATAAATTGGTGAGAGACCTTAAGAGACATCTCTGAAAAAACATTTGAATAGGCAACATGAGAAAAAGTTCAACATCAAAGCATAATAATATCACAAATCAGAGAGTTGCATATAAAAACCACAAAGATACATCATTCCTGTTACCAAAAAGACAAGAGATAACAGGTGCTGGTGAAGATAAGGAGAAAGGAAATTCATGTGTACTATTAGAATATAATTTATATGTAAAATAGTATGATAGTTCCTCAATTCAAAATAGAACTATCATATGATCTAACAATCTTACTTCTTGGTATATATTCAAGAATATGAAAACAGTATGTTAGAAAGATACCTGTACTCCCATTATATTTTGTAGTACTATTCACAGTAGCTAAAAAATAGAAACAACCTAGATGGCTATTAACTGATGAATGGGTAAAGAAAATGTTTCATATGCATGTGGGAATACTATTCAGCCACAAAAAGTCAGAAAGTGTACCATATGATCTCACATTTCTGGAATCTAAAAATGTTGATTTCGTAAAGGTTAAGGAAGGAATAGTGGTTTAGCAGAATCTGCTGGGAATAGAAGGGAGGGGAGGTGTATTAAGGTTCACTAGAGGAACAGATTTAATTTAAAAATGTGATTATGTAAAGTATTTATTATGTAGGTTTACAGTGACCACCTGTGGAATTATGGGTAGAAGAACATAAAATGACTGTTTGCATGCTCTAGGGCCAGAGGATGCCAAAGCTTTGAGCTTTGCAGAGTCCTGTGCAAGCCTGTTTTGGAAAACTAAAGGGCCTGTGTTGGAAGGTTGAAGAATATACACTGAAGACCTGAAGCAACTGGAAACAAATGTGCAAAGGCAATGATGAAGACCAGAGCTCCTCCAAAGAAAAGAAGGGGAGACTTCCTTCTTTCTCTTTTTATTCCATCCAGGCTGCAAGCTTGTGGATTGGTGCCTCTCATGTCTTCCCTCCTCAAGGACCTCCATGGCAGTCATTCGGAGATACACCAGAGCTTTACTAATCTGCTAGGCCATTCTTAGATCAGGTTGATGTGTCACAGGTCATGATCACAAGAGGAATGGGGACAGGTTAATCAGAATTAACATAGATAGGATTAGGAATTCTGGTGTGCTGTTGCACAGTAGCATACTGTAGATAACTATAAAACTAGAAAAGATTTTGAGTGTCTTCATAAATGTTAAGTGTCTGAGAAGATATGATGTGATTGAAATATGTGGTAAATGTTTACATTTAGACAAACTGCCTTTAATTCCCCTCACAGTATTCCCCTTTCTTCAAGTACACTTGCTTATTCTCATTCTCTCTCTGTCTCTGTCTCTTTCTCTTTAGTACTGGGGATTGAACTTGGGCCCTGTGCACTGAGCTGTATCTCCAACCTTGTGCTTTTGTTTGTTTTGTTCTCTTGAAACAAGGTCTTACTATGTTACCCAGGCTGGCCTCAAAAATTTTTCTAAAAGGTGGTTCAGCATACTCTTAAGGATAAAGTGAGTGCATTCTAGTAAGGACATGCAGTACATAAAAGTGTGGAAGTATAACAGCATGGGCATAGTGTCTGAACTGCAAGTGATTTGGTATGGAATCTGGAAGCTGAGTAGGTGTGAATGAATGGCAAAAAAGATGAAACATGGTTTCTCTGTATAAATATTTAATGTACTTACAAGGAAATAAAGTTTATAATTATTTCAGTGAAAATGTATAGGCAAAAGTCAGATTGTGTTTACTGTCAGAGTTCCAGAGAGTTTAGATTTTAAATAAAGATACATTGATAAAGTTTAACTGTGGGAATGTTGAGCAACATGAAGACCAACTATGTAGAGTCCAGGTGAAAATTATGATAATATAGCTAAGGCTGGGTCAGTTTAATTCAAGATGATAAGATGTATTTGAAGTAGAATCAAAAGGATTTGTGACTGATTGCCTCCTGGGCTGTATTGGGAATTGGGTAGGGTTTGAGTGGGTAGAAGAAGACATCTAGAATTCTTTCCAGATTCTGGTAACTAGCTGAATATTGCCATCTATTAGAAATGAAATATGAAATTAAGGAACATTTCCTATAGGGTAGGGAAGGGTGACGACAAAGATGTTAAGATGAGATTAATTTTGGTTAATGATTTCTGGTATCTCTTCAAATGAAGGAATTTTTAGTGGATAGATAGGTGGTTTGCACCCAGAGAAAGAAGTCTGGATTAGAGATTGTAATTTGAGAAACATTAATGCATAAATAGAAACTTAGATGTGCATATTTACTCAGGGAGTGTACATAGTAAAAAGAGTGTGAGAGCTGGAACCATCATAATGCCAATAGAAACTGAGCAGCTCTTAAGTAAAGTAGTTTGGAATATTTTCCGAATATATAATGAGATATCAAAACAAGACATGAAATTCACTTATATTTCATATATTTCTTATACACATAATGTGAAGGAATTAATTTCATACAGTATTTTTATAAATTTTTGCATGAAACAAAGTTTCATAGTATGTGAAATTTTTCACTTATAGAACTATGTTGGTGCTCAAAGTTTCAGATTTTGGAATATTTAGGTAGGCATACTCAATATCTACCTGTGTCAAATATGATCCTGAAAGGGATTTTTGTTTACATAATGCATTGGGTTGTAAGGTTTTATACTGCTAATTCTTACAAATACTTAGGTTATACTTAGAGGTTTATGGTTTATTAGAAGAGCATCATGCTGCAATGTCAGTATTACAATTGATCTTTTGCAACAGTTATAGAACTACATGGTTTCTTTTATGGAGAGTGGCAAAAATAATAGTTAAGGGCAAAGAAAGCAAAAGACAAAATTTAAAAAATAACTTATTTAACCACATGTCAGGATCTATTTCAATAGAAATATGTACTTACCAAAGGGAAAATGGTTATCAACCCCTCTAACTATGAAAGCACACTGGGCAGGCCAAATGACCACAGCAGGAGTGAGCACATGGCTGGGACCTAACGTCATCTAAAATACTGGGTGTTTAATAAAAAGTTATCAAGTAAATCTGTCAGTAGTCACTGCATAAGTTGGCCAGTGACTTCTATATGTAAAACTTCAAATAGATTATCCGAGGGAATCAGATTTCTTAGATGTTAAAAAAAAAGTTTTAACACATACCATGAAATTTACCATCTTTACTACTTACAAGGATACTGTTCAATAGTAAGTATATTCACATGATCCTACAACACAACTCTATAACTTTTTTCACTTGCAAAACTTAAACTTTCTATTCATTAGTAACATCTCTCCATTTCTTCTTCCCTCCATTGCTTGGTGACAACCATTCTATTTTTTGTTTCTATGAATTTGACTACCCTAGATCCTTCATATAATTTGTCTAAATGGCTACTCCATTTAGCATAATGTCCTCAGGGTTCCATCCATGCAATAGCACATAACAGGATTTTTCTCCCCTTTTTACAACAAGAATATTCCATTGTATGTTTATGCCATGTTTTCTTTATTTATTTCTCTGTCAGTGGAAGTGAAAACAAGTGGGCCTAGTGTTTTGGAGGTTTTAGTCATGATGAATCGGCCCCTTGGCGCTACTGGGACCTATGGCAAGGCATCATACCATGATGGGGAGCACATGGTAGAGCAGAGCTGCTCACTTTGTGACTGGGAAGCAAAAGGAAGGGGTTAGGGTCCCAGTACTGTATCTCTTCAAGGGGATGTCACCAAATGACTGAAAGACTTCAAGCTAGGCCCCACTTCTTAAAGGTTCCACCTCCTCACTTGCCCAGTACCACGTGGGACTTTGAGGGCATTTATGTTACAGTCCATAGCAATCCCGTTATCCTCTCAGCCACTTGTAACTTTAAATTTTTTTTTTAAAGAGAATGAAACCAAAATAGAACAAAGCCAATCAAAATAAAATAATGAAAGCAATACAGAACCTCAAAACAAGATAAGAGAAATCAACAATGGCTACCATAATATATCTTGTTATCTTCAAAATAACTGCCCATCAAACATAATGAAATCAAACAAAATAAAACAAAATAAGACCAAACCAAACAAAACAATACAGGACATCAAAATAAGATATGAGGAAATTAACAGTGGCTACCATAATGCCTCCTGTTATCTTCAAAATAGTTGTTCAGACCATCAGACATTAAGCATATAAAATTAACCAACCAATGCAACCAACTAAGTTGCTTCTTTACTTCAGTTATTATCTTTTCTGAGATTTTAGGTGTGTGATCTCTAATTTCTACTATTTGTGTCTCCTGAACTTGTTCTGTATGGGCAGGAAATCTGAGATTGTATTTTGCTCTTTCCTCTTGACATTTTTCTGTGTTCCTCTGAATTAGTCCAATGCTGCACAGCAGGTGTTTCCTGCATTGGCTGTCAGTCCCTCAGTGTAGTGGATTGGTCTAGGCATCTGTGTCCCTCTGATCCAGGGTTCCTGTAGTGGCCGATAGGCATGGGGTGGTGGGGCAGTTGTTCACTCATACTTTACAGATGGCTGGCGGCAGAGCCTTGGTGCATATCTGCTTCTCTGGCCCGTGCTGGGCTCACCAGATCTCTCTGGGCTGCTGCATATCCTTGGGGCATGGCTTCTTCCTGTTAACTCCATTTGTTCACAGATTTGTTCAACTCTGATATTTCTTTGCTGATCTTCTAGCTAGTTAATCTGTCTCTCTATGACAGTTGGGTATTGAGGTCTCCTCTTAAAACTATGTTATTGCTCATTTGATTTTCCGTGTCTACCAATAACTGTCTTGAAAGTTGGGTGCTCATGTATTAGGTGCATATATATTTATGATTGTTATGGCATTTATGCTGTTTGCAGCTTTGTTATTGACCCCAATTAATCTTGTGTCATCATTTCAGAAAGTTCCAGTGTTTGACTTCCAACTTCATATATCTTGTTGAGTTCCAGGCTTGTCCTGGGTGGACTGGAGGTTTGGGACTACACCTTGCGTCTGCATCTTGCCTTTTCCACCTCCTTTTTCTTTTATTTTGTCTTCTATGTTGGTACCCACCAACCTCCCATGATAGATAGCTCTACCACTAGCCCTGAGGCCTCTCTCAAGGAGGAAAGGAGCTGTCCATTCCTCCAGGGATGTCCTCCAGATGTAGTTGGTTCTTTATAGCTATCATAAGAACCTCCTTTCTTCTGGTGGCTTACAATTCTGTGATAATGTCTGTGTTACATCCCAGAGATGTACTGGGTGTGAATCAGTTCTTGGTCTCTAGAAGTGCAGGTTGGAACTGGTCTTCTGTCAGTGGAGTTGTTCACAGTCCAACTGACATCTCCTTGCTGCTGCTTCAGATGATTCCATGTTACTGACTTGCTGAATACTTTGCCCTCTAAAAGTGTGTGTGTGTGTGTGTGTCTGTGCACCAGGCTGTTGTCCTGGGTCTTTAGGGTTCCTGTCAGTCTTATACTCTTCCAGCTGCCCTGCTGTTTGGGGAGGTAGTTGAGTCAGCCCAGAGCACACACTCACTGTCTTCCAGCCGGCCCGCCCACCAGGATGTCCCACTTGTAACTTTTGAGTAAATCTTGATTCCTGGCATGTTCCTGATTTGCATTATCTGAACATGTTTTTATGAATATTGCTGAAACCTATCTGCTGAAGCATTTTATCATAAAGTTGTATCTTAATTAAAGTAAGCTCACTCAGGAACCTTGTTTCTCAACTTCCTGTTTTAAATGTAGTATATAAAGAATCACTGAATCATCAAGTCTCAGAATATAAGAATAAGGATATTGGAATAGAAGCTGGGAATATGGATATTTTACAGTTAATGGGTATTTTAGTGTAGTCATTCTTTCATAAAGGTATCCATTACACAGATGTTTGTAGGAATTTGGAGTTTTTTACCCTTATATTTAAAGTTATTGATGGTAGAAAACAAGTAGCACAGTTATTTTGCCATCATTTCTTGAATGAATTGTCTTACTTTGTAACTAGTTGAAGAATAATAATTAGCTAATTAAATGGTTTGCAGCTGGTGTTGATGATTTATGGTCCCTAATTTAGTATTCCAGAAACAGTAGTCATAGGAGTATCTCAGTGAACTTCTAATGAGAAAAGCTATAGGGAAATTATTCACAAACAAAATGAACTGTCTTAATCTTTATTAAACCTAAGCTTTTTACATTTAATCTTGTTCAGAGTTAACATGGAATTTCTAAAGTAGCTATGTGAATTGTCTCTTATTTTTTTTTCTACTTATTTTTGATAATAAAGAATTTGAATTCTTGCTCTGAGTCTTATGTATTCTATAGGTTCCTATTCTGTCTTATTTCATTTCTCTTTTTGAGACAGTGTTTCAGTTTATAGTTCAGGCTGGACTTGGACTCACTATGTAGCATGCACTGGCCTCAAACTTGTGGTGATCCTCTTTCTTCAGACCCCTGAGTACTTGGGATTACTGGTGTGTGACACCATCTCCAGCTCTTAGATTCCTTTTTTTTTTTTTAAACAAAATAAAATCGCCACAGAGTGAAGATCCCTTAGATTTATATATATATAAATCTCCTGCTGTAAATCTTAAACCCCACTAATAAAGATAAGAAATTTCTTTATGGAGGGGAGATAGGTCTGTGTGGCTATGAGCCAAGTTCCAGCTTGCATGGTGGTAAGGGAAGTTCCAGCTCACTGATGTTGGCTTTGGGGAGTTTGGGACATCATTCCTGGTGCTGGGATACCTGCCCAGCCTCCTAGGACACTGGACTAGCCTGGAGAGGTTTTGTGGGCTTGAATGGACCACGCCAAGTGACTTTTATTCGACCAGGGGAACAAGCTGGTGCCGAGAGGGGTGGTAGGCTTGTGCAGTGGCGAGCGGGGTTCCAGCTCCCTGGCTCTGGCCCAGGAGAGTTTGGGACATCGCTCTCAGTGCTTGGGTGCCCGCCCAGCCCCCTAGGACACTAGCCTAGCCTTGAAAGGCTTCACGGGCTTGAGTGGACCACGTCCAGCGACCTTCATTCAACCAGGGAAACCAAGACCCGTGAGTCCGAGGAGGTGAGGGCGCAGGAAGTGATTTCCAACACGCTCAGGGAAAGTTTTGGAACATAGCTTGAAACACGGAAATATAGGAAAATGACAAAACGAAAGACCAAAATGCAATTGCAAACCTCCAGCCCATCCCAAGAAAGCCTGGGAGCCACACACATAGAAGAAAATACTAGTCATACACCTGAAATACCTGAAATGGTATCAACTGAAATAAGCAAGTATGGGAAGATATAAAGGAACTAAAATTAGAAATTATCTCCCAGGTAAAAAGAAGAAATGATAGAAGTAGTAAAAGAAATAGTGAATGCATCTAAAGAAGACACAGCTAAAAAATTAGAGGAACAGTGCAAAAAGATAGAATCCCTGAATGAACAGTATAAGAAACAAACAGAATACATGAAGCAGATTCAAAGAGATATACAGGAAATCAAAAATTCTATCATAAGTTGCCAAAACTACCTCAACACAAGTGAAGATAGAATTTCAGACCTTGAAGATAAGATTGCAGCTAGTGAACAGGAAAGGAAAGATCTTTTAAAAATAACAAGGAATCAGGAAATAACAATTCAACAGTTGCAAGATGATGCAAAGAAAAACAACATAAGATTAATAGGGATAAATGAAAAAGAAGGGGACAACACAAATATAT